>JAOTRR010000035.1:13262237-13273185 GCA_028570945.1 Gogo arcuatus
CTCTCTCTCTCACACACACACACACACACACACACACACACACACACACACACCATGTGTGGTCATCTTCAGCTGTATCCTGTCTCAACTGTATGTCGCTTTGGATAAAAGCGACAGCCAAATGAGGTAAATATAAACTTCTGATAGTGTAAGGACACAGTAGTGTATATACATTAAATTAAACGCCTGTAATTTCACTACTGAACATGACTTTTCCTCAGTAAGGTCGCGTTGCAGCAGAATTTCAGTGGTTTAAATCTCTATCATGTCTCTGCCACGGGACGCTAGATGGCGCGTGCCAACAAACGTTTGCGCATGCGCAGTGTAATATCAGTGGCAGACGCGGAGACCTCGGGCGTTTAAAAGTGCGCATGCGCTGTATAAAATCGCGTATTTTCCGACAGGTTAGATTTTAGCTATATAGCTAATAAGATAATAATACAATAAAACAGCAGAGCTTTGAAAACACGCCTTAGTTATAATAAACATTTATAAAGGCAACATCTGATTGTGTGTTGAAGGTAATGCTGCCTGTTATTACAGTTATGTGCACTCTGTTTGTTTAAAATAACTGTTGCTAATGTAGCTTAGCATCACTGTACGCTTTGTGCAGCAGTCTGGCGGTTAGCTTTAGCATTAGCTGCCCTGCTAACGGACTGTGTAGCTCATATAAATAAGCTGTGAAATGTTTACAGTAATTAAAGTACCGAATGTGTAGAAATACTACTGCATTTATCTACAGCGTACCCACCCTTTAGCATGTTTAATACGTTTCAGTTGTTAGCGAATGCTAATACAGCATGTTTGTTTATTTGTGAATTTGATTAAGACTAAAAGTCATTATTTATAGTATTGTAGGATCAGCATTAATGCTAACTGTAGATTATGAATAAATAAGTGTAGTTAGTTTTGTGTGTATGATGTATGAGGTGATGTGTGTAGGCTATTTATCTGTCCATTAGCATTTGTCATGTCTGAGGATCTTGTCATGGGGCATGAACATGACTTCATAAAAATAACAAAACATCTGTGTATTTAAACTTGACTGAATATTATTGCAAATATTCTCTGTCTGTCTGCTTCTCTCTCTGTCTTTGATTTCTGGTAATAAACCACTCTGTTATTTATTGTTCATTAAATTCCACAGATTCAGTACATGCTCAGTAGATCCTGTACCTGTTCAGCAGATTCCATAGATTTCATACTTGATCAGTGGATTTTGTAAATTTTCTATTTTTGTATTCTGTAGATTCTGTTTCTGTTTAGTAGATTCTGTGTATAGTATATTCAGTTTCTTTTCTGTGTTTCGTGTACATTCAGTAGATTTAGTAGAAAAAAGCAAGAACTCATTCTTAGTATACAGAGTTCATATGGCATACATATAAATGTGTTGGTTATTAAAATGTCTGTGTTTATTTAGTAGACTCAGACTGTGTGTGTGTGTGTGTGTGTGTGTGTGTGTGTAGGGAATGAGTGATGACGTCGGTGGTGTTGGTAGACACTGGAGGAGCTGTACTGGAGTATGTCACTGCAGTGGAGGACCTACATCAGGTACACACACACACATCTTATCACACTTATCTAATGAACACATCTACACACTGGCCTGTCCAGACTGATCCAGTCTCTCGCTCTCTCTCTGTGTAACAGGAAGAGGGTGTGTGTGAGGTTGAGGGAGTGTGTGAAGGTGTGTGTGAGGTGGAGGATGTGTGTGAGGTAGAGGGAGTGTGTGATCAGGAAGAGGAAGAAGAGGAGGAGGAGGAGTGCTCACCTGCACAGGTGTTTGTGTACAATGAGCACATGGAGCTGATGCAGGGCATCGCTGAGGAACAGGAAGTGGAGACAGAAGTAGTGGAAACAGGTAACACACACATGCACACAGTCTCGCCGCTGCTCCGTACTGTCTTATACTGTCTCAGTGCTAACAGTAATGTAGTAAGCTGTAATGTATGCTAGCCTCTAACACTAAATTTGAGCTGAATTTCAAATAAATTTGTACTTTTTGTATGAGGACATTACATAGAGTATTTTACAATACAATTTATATACACTGCGTAGTGCACTTTATTCTTTATTCAAGCCCTTTGGAATTCAGTCACACAGTCTGGGACGAAATGGTTTTCAGATGATTCACAAATAAAATACAGATATTAAACTTACTCCAGCGATAATTTATCAACATCTGTGAAATATATTAAAGTTAAATATAAAAAGTTAAATATATTAAAGTTAATTTAGAGTTTAGAAATCAAACACATTACAGCTCGTTACCAGTCACAGGAATGAGGGGAGTTCAATAATCCACACCCAGACCATATAGCCCACCTTGCAATTGCCCCCAGGGGTGCAAGCATTTATAGTTGCTATTTTTGTCCCATGGCTACAGTGAGACAGGAAACACTTGAACACTACACTTTACTGGGTTTCAGCTAAAGCAGTGGTCAGAACAAAAACAAACAAACAAACTCACCTGGCATTAAAGCTATATCACTGAAGGCGAAAGTGCTCGAAACATGAAAGATAGATGTTTCTGTCTGGAGGACGTGCATTTAACTGTGCGCCAACTCTGTTTTGGTGACCTTTGATCTGTGAATTCACGAACCTCAGTCTTGTGAGCCAATAGACAAAAAGTGGGCGGGGCTGTAGTCTGTTTGGAGGAGCTGGGGATTATTAAGAAGCAGTCAGAAGGTTCGTTCAGTAATAAAAGTGCAGAGTAAGGTGTGCTGTATGTCACCATTTAATAAATTCTTTCAATATGTAGGTGATAATAAAGAATTTTCATTTTTTATATTGATTATTTTGTGTTCCTATTAGTGCAGACAGTCTGGTGGATTTATTTGGCGGCTTCCTCACATGCAGTAATAAAAGTGTAAAGATCTTTTTAGTCAGTAAATCAACAGTAAATGTTTCCCTCCAGTTTTTGAGTTTTTTTATGATGTGCAGTATAGTATGGGTGTGGATTGGGCTGCAGATTGGACATGCACTAGTGTTAATTTCATAAAAAATTGTACAAAGTATGATTATACACTTGGCTGATTGTTATAAATCTAAACATTACGGCACACTGCAGTTAAATATTTGTTCAATACATTTGATCTCTTATGCTGTCAGCCTGGAGAAAGAAAAAAGAAAGAAAAAGTTTTGTCTTGTTTTGTTTTGGTACCCGCCCCCCGCTAGGAGTTCCTTGTTAGCAGTGTTAGCACCACGTCTGCCCTCTTGTGGCTGTGTGCTGAAATGCAGCCCTGCAGCGTGACCTCAAAACACAATCACTGTAACACCATAAAATATCCACTGAGGTGCTTCACATCTTCTTCTTCTTTTTTTTTTCCCCTCTGATTTTTTGGATGATGGAGATCAGACTTAAACTGGGCTCACCAAAATAAAATGTTTTTAAGGTAATCTGTACATAAATAGCATTTATTGTCAAGATATTTACTAATTGAACATGGAACACAGGTGTATTTTTCAAATTGTCGTTGAATTTTGGATTAGTGATTTAGGCTAGGAAGTCTGGGAGCATTGGTAAGAGTATTATAGTTTAGTAGAATTATAAACTGATTAATATTTGGGACAATTATAATTAATATTAACATTTTATTAATTAACACTTCTTAAAATCAAACCACCATTTTAGTCACATTGCATGGACTTGTGCTTTTTCTGCATTGGCAGACTCAATTTTCAATATTTTCTTGATCAATGTGCACAGACTTAACATTAAAATATAGTAGCAAAGAAAGCTATACATACTGTTAATAAAAAGATTAGATAATTACAAACTATTAGATCACAAAAGTCTTTTAGTGGCAGCTTTTAGACTTAGATTCCTGCTAAGTTCATTCTGAGGTACATTTTCTTTAGCTGATGATTTGAGAAGTCAATCAGTTAGTCGGGGATATATGCTATATATATGTTATGGATAAACTGCGTGTTTCATAAAAATGTGTAAATTATACTGAAATAATGAAGTAAATAAGTTAATTCTGAGGTAAATTCTTCGTATAATACGGAGACGTGCGCTGCGGAAGGATCTGAGGCGGTGCTTCGGCGCTATTAGAGGCGGAGTGATCTCTCTTATTCGAGCGCTTAGCATGCGAGTCAATGGCGTTGTTTTTCCTCTCACCCACATTCCGATCAGTTACGCCTTCCTGTGCTGTGATTGGCTGACGGCTCGTGAATATGAAGTCCTTGCCAATCCCATTACAGGAGGGCTGGGCCATCGTAAGGCGCGGGAGGCGGGAACTGCCGGAGTGCGGGTGGGAAAGAAAGAAAATAACGAGTCAATGTGTATGAACGTGAAGCTAAACATGGCGACGTCTCTTCATGAGGGAGCCGCTAACCAGTTGGATTTACTCATCCGTGCAGGTAACGCGAGCACAATTCTGAAAAAGCAGCTTTAACACTCGGGGTGGCATGTCTGTTTGTGTGTTTTTGTGAAGTTGTTGGTCGCCGGTGCAGTTGTGAAGTTAGCAGAGGGCATATTGCAGGAAGTGGATCACCTTGGTTCGGTTTGGTGTGTAAAACTTGCATGGCGGCTGCTTTTATAATATTCTAATCTAATATACTTCTTAAAATGCATTTATTTATTTTGCAGGTATTTGAAAAATGTGCAGAGGTGGTGTAATGGTGTGTTTGCTGATAGTGTTGGAAAATAACGGGCTTGGAGGCGAAACCAGGAAGTGTGAGTGCGCGAGGCCGAATCCCAAACGGCTGCCCAGTCCTCACAAACGTGCCCTACGTAGTGTGTGACGCAATGACGTATGTCTCCTATGTAGTGTCCTATGTATTGAATAGTGATGGATTTGGCATGTGGCGTGTGTTGTCTCGCCTCCGTCTCTGCCACGCTGTCTCTCACAGGAAGGACACACACTGGGCTTTTAATTTCATCCTGTTTAATGAGTGTATGAGAATAAAACGTTATAACTGATTTATAGCGCGTTGTTCACAGGGCTGCGGTGGTGTTATTCACTCTCACTTGGGTTTAATAAATGTAAATGTAACGTGGCTGGGAAACAGCACACCTTCTGACTCCAGACTTATGTGTAATGTATGTTTAGAGAAATGAGTTTTATTTATCACTTTAACACTCCGTGTTCCAGCTAGTTTTCTCTCCCTCGCCTCGGTCCCGTTATCTAACCCAACACAAGCGTCCTGTTTTTATCATGATGCTTTTATACTAATCCTGTTCAATATTTTCAGAACTTTAAATCGCTGTGCTTTAAAACGATCAAAACGAAACAACGTTCATTACATTTTTTTCGCACTGAAATCTGATTTATTTTTCCAGAAATATTTCGATGGCGGAAGCGTTGCTATTCCACCGGGGCGGTGCTCAACTTTTGATAGACACCCAGGTCTGTCCAATAGGAACGCACGATGCTTTCGAAATTCTCAGCACGGCCAATCTCGGCTACGCGCATTTCATGCGTCATTCTGAAAACCGTCCAGTCAGAGCGGGGGGGTGATGGGCAGGAAGCGAAGTGGAGGGAAAGCGTGTAAACAGGGAAGCGGAGAGCAGCGCTGCTATTCTGAGATACACATAGGATGTATCTCAAACCAGTTTGTGCTCCCTTAAGAGTGCGCTGTATATCTGAAATGTGTGTGTGTGTGTGTGTGTGTGTGTGTAAAAATAAGGGGAGGTTTGGGACTGACAGTTAATTTGGTGTGTGGATAAACAGTCAGAGCTACAGTTCCCATGTTCTAGACGGTGTCTGTCTGTCTGTTTGTCTGTCTGTGGCGCGCATACGTACGTACTGGTGTAGATCCATTAAACTCTCCCATGATGATGATTCTGTCAGTGTGCAACCACTTACGTTCACTGTGGGGCTGATGTATACCTGTGTCTGTCTGTGTGTGTGTGTGTGTGTGTGTGTGTGTGTGTAATGCCTAAAGATAGCCCCTGTATGCATGGAAGTCTCTCATGTCCAAACATGGGTAGCGAAGGAGTGTGGATGGACAGGGACAGGTGGGGGGCATGGGCGTCTCGAGCTGTGGGCCATCGTATAAAATAAGAGAGGTGACGTAAGCATATGCTGATAGGATGTCTCCCAATTACAACATTTTTGTTACAGGTGAAGGTATATCACAGTGTCCAGTGTGTAGTATAAGTTTGTAAGAGTTACTACTGTATTAGATCGTCCTCTGCTGGAGCACCAGTTTCTGTCTGCAGAACTTGTTTTATTTGGAGAAGGGAATTATGGGATTGAGGAAGCAGTGGTCATCACCCTGCAGTCTGAACAGGAGGCTCACGCAGGGGACACAGACACGTGCACACAGGACACTGTCACTGTCTCTGAACCATAACTGTTGCAGGACATTTAAAACACCTGCTTGTATTCAGTTACACATTAGTGTTACATGTTCATTTCATATTTCTGGTGTGTGTGTGTGTGTGTGTGTGTTTCATTACAGTGGAGGCATCAGTACATGGAGGCTCCAGTGTTCACTGCACTGATAAAACAATTGAAGCAGCAGAAGCTCTTTTACATATGGACTCGCCATCTAGCTTACGGGGAGATCGCAGTCCAGGTACACACACGCGCGTACTCTCATGATTAGTTTTCCAGATGTGTGTGTGTTCAGCAATGTCTCAGGACAGCACTTGTACTGAATCCCATTCCATCCTCAGAATGAAGTGTGTGTGTGCGTGTGTGCGTGCGTGCGTGCGTATATAGAGGTGTTTGTCCCTCCATGCATGTCCACTCCGGAGTTCCTGCATGCCGCCATGCGTCCTGATGTTGTCACGGAAACAGTGGTGGAGGTCAGCACGGAGGAGGCGGAGCCTATGGAGGTGGTGACCTTAATCAAAGAACCAAGAATGATGGAGAGAGATGGCAGGAAGAAGAAACGTAAGAACACACACACACACACCATTACTGCCCCTGCTGGTTGTATCCTCAATCACACGACTGATTGAGATTTCACTTGTTCACCGATACCACATCATTTGCATATGCCAGTGTAAAGCACTGCATAAGATTTTATTTACAGGTGTAATGTCTGTATATAAGAGAGGTGTGTGTGTGTGTGTTCTATAGCTGGGAGGAAGCCCAATAAGCCACATCCCATCCCCAATGGCTCTCCAGATTTAGGCATCAAGAAGAAGTCAAGAGAGGGCAAAGGTTAGTTTGTGTGTATGAATGATGGTCACGTGTGTGTGTGTGTGTATATGTGTGTGTGTGTATGTATATGTGTGTGTATGTGTGTATATATATATATATATATATATATTACACACACACACACACAATCTCCTTAGGAACACCTGTTCATTCATGCAGTTATCTAATCATGTGGCAGAAGCACAATGTATAAAATCATGCAGATTCAGGTTAAGAGCTTCAGTTAATGTTCACATTAAATATCAGAATGAAGAAAAACTGTGATTTTTGACTTTAACCTTCACATGGGTGTTGGGATCAGATGGGTTGATTTGAGTATTTCAGAAAATGCTGATCTACTGGGATTTTCACAACAGACCCATGGTTAAAGTCAGCGATCACAAGTTTTCTTCATTCTGATGTTTGATGTAAACATTAACTGAAGCTCTTGACCTGAATCTGCATGAGTTTATATATTGTGCTGCTCCCACATGATTGGCTGATTAGATAACTGCACGAATGAACAGGTGTATTGATGTTCCTAATAATGTGGGTGGTTGAATGTATATGAGGAAGAGGATGATATTGTGTGTGTGTGTGTGTTATGTAGGCAGTACGTACCTGTGGGAGTTCCTGTTGGACCTGCTACAGGATAAGAACACCTGTCCCAGGTACATTAAGTGGACTCAGAGGGAGAAAGGCATCTTCAAGCTGGTGGACTCTAAAGCCGTGTCCAAGCTGTGGGGCAAACATAAGAACAAACCCGACATGAACTACGAGACCATGGGACGCGCCCTCAGGTGAACGCGCGCGCACACAGACGCTCCTGCACTTCTGCTCAGGTTGGGGCACAGGAACTCTGTGCTTTAAAGAATTGAGGTTGAGGAATAGAACCTGAGAGTTGAGGCTAGTGGTTTAGGCTCAGGGTTTTAGGCTCTAAATGTTTGGCAGTAGTGGATAGGGGTTAAGGGCACAGGGATTGATGATTAGGGGGTAGTGGGTTAAGGGCACAGGGGTTGATGACTAGGGGATAGGGGTTGGGATGAGGCAGCACCTGTTTCTCTAACATGAGGTGTGATCAAACTCGTGAGTCAGTATACTGCGTGACGTGATGCTGTCAACATCAGGACCCGCATTACACACGTTTTTGTGACAACGTGCACATGAACATTTGCGATTTTACTATCGAGCAGACATGCAGCAAACATCAAATTCTGTGTCAGGCTCTGAGTCAGCAATGGAGACCCTTGAAATGCTTCAACAAGCTTTTGGTAATGAATCAGTGAGGTGTTTTGAGTGGCATTTGTGCATCAAGAGGGGCAGGAGGTCTCTGGAGGAGTCACACAGAATTTGATGTTTGTCTGGTTGTTGGTTTGGAGTAGGAACAGTCCTGGAACTTTTTAATCACCTCGTATTTTTTAATAAGGAAGGAGAAAGGAAAGGATTAGCAGTGCTCTCTAGTGGACATGCTGTCTGTCTGCATATCTTTCTCTCACTTGGTCACTCTTCTTCACCTGTCACTCTCTCTTGCTCTCTGTGCCCCATCTGTAGGTATTACTATCAAAGGGGGATCCTGTCAAAGGTCGAAGGTCAGAGGTTAGTGTACCAGTTTAAGGAAATGCCTAAAGACATTGTTGTCATTGATGACGACAAGTGTGATGCAGATGATCTGGGCGGGGCTTATGAGCATGTCATGGCCACTGACCTCTCGAAAACGTCAGGTATTGTGAGAGGGGCGGGACCAGTTATAAGCCCTGCCTCTCCCAAAGCCAAGACCTCACCCACTGTCACACCCATGCAACGCATAGTGACCGTTTCCACGCCAGCAGAGCCGCCGCATGCCACAATTATCCCCAACGCCAGTGCACCCAGGTACTGTGTGTGTGTGTGTGTGTGTGTGTGTTTGTCTGTCTGTGTCTGTGTCCTTTGTGTACCATGTGTGTAACCTCTTCTCTGTCTGCAGGACTGTCCGAGTTGCTATGCAAGTCCCTGTTGTCATGACGACACCCCTGGGTCAGAAGATCTCACCGGTTGCCATCCCAACAGCGACCTCACCCCCCTCCAGCGTTACCACAGCGACCGGAGCCTCCACCCCGAAGGTTCTGATCCAGACGGTTCCGGCAGTGGAGAACAGCGATAAGATCATGTTACAGCTCGCCAAGATCATCACCATCACACCCATTACTCTTGCCCTGCCCCCTGGCACAGGCCCCGCCCACTCAGCCCCTCCCACTCAGCTTCCAGTGCAGATACACGTTCAGTCTGACAGTCACACGACACACACAGAGCCCACCCAACAGGAAGTGGAGGCACATACACAGGAAGTCACACCTCACACACACAGCTAAAGGGGGAGACAGTGTCTCTGTCTCCCTCACACACACACACACGCGCGCGCGCACATGCGCACGCGCACACACACCACAAGCAGGAAGTGGAAATGCACAGACCGGAAGTAGTAATAGCACAAAGACGTGGAGCTTAAAAATAAAAAGAGAGAGAGAGAGAGACTGTCATGGAACACACAGCGGTCCTGTAAATTCAGTGAGACTGTTTAAGGGACCAGCGTGAGACCACAGCTCCCTGTGAAGAGCACTACAGACAAGAAGAACACTACACAGGACATGGGAGGACATGCTGACTGTACACACAGAGGAGTGTGTGTGTGTGTGTGTGTGTGTGTGTGTGTGTGTGCGTGCTCACACTTTTATACCTGTACAGAGAGTTCTTACTTTTCTTTTTTTTCTTTTTTGCATTTATGATGCAAAACCAGCATTTAAGTTTGGACTGTCACTGTGATAATGTCACAGGATGGAGGGAATGGACTGGTTAGGGAGGGAGTGAGGAAGGGAATGAGGTAGTGAGAGAAATGGGGTAGGAAGAGAGAGAAGGAAGTGAGTGTGTGAGGGAGAGTAGAAGCCCTGCCCACACAGCTAATTATTATTATTATTATTTCAGTGGAGTGTTAATAAGCTGTGTGGGTGGGTGGCTGTGTGGTACCAAGCGCAGTATTACAGACAGCTAATCACATGATGCTGTTTTAAAGGTCAAAGTTCATCAAGCTGTTCACTGTCCTCCTTTCCTTTTATTTTCTCCTCTTGTGTGTGTGTGTGTGTGTGTGTCTGTGTCTGTGTCTGTCCCAAGTCAGAGGGACATCAGTATGCTGACGATGATGATGGTAGTGTTTGTATCTTGAACATTAGAATTGTACATTCTATTTTGTTGTACTCTGTATTCCAGTAGATTTTACTGAATTATAAATGACTGAATTGAATGCATCTCTCTATGGCTGGCTGTCTGTCTGTCTGTCTTGCTCACTCAGGGGCTCTGTCCCAAATCAAATCCCTGCTGTCTTCTTCTAAATGCACACTTTGATGTGCAGTATAGTGTTTGGGATACAGTAACGCACTCAACACTTGTAATTCACTAATTCACTTATTTGTTTCCACTGAGAGGTGCAGTTCAGATTCGGAGCCTCCGCAACCACTCGGCTCACATTGTACACTCGGTTATTTTATGTTGTAACTGTAACGTTGCTCAGTGGTGAGTAGAGGTGTAACGATCTGCCCATTCTGAACAACGCAGTGATTCATGATGTACTGAACAAGTGAATTTAATCCATGCAACGGTTAACTGGTTGTTGCATATTACTGTACCAGTCTGTTACTGAAATGGTTACTCATTTCTCTGCTGTGTGCATATATAAATTATATTATAGTCAAAAGTATGTGCACCCCTGCCCACAGTTGTATAGAATGTCTCTGTTTGCTGTAACATTAGTTTCCATTCACTGGAGTCCAAACCTGTTCCAGCATGACGACGCCCCTGTACACAAAGCGAGCTCCATG
>JAOTRR010000036.1:137349-149286 GCA_028570945.1 Gogo arcuatus
TGAAATGGCTGCCATACATAGAGATGCTGATTTAAGAAACAATTGAAGTGGTCTCTCAATTTTTTCCAGAGCTGTATATATAAACAAACACCAACAACCCCGATAAACTAATCCAACCCAAATAGCGCCAATGAGGTAAAGAATAAGAGTTTCTCTGCATGTCTGTTCCTAAGGCATTTTCAGTGACAATTAAATGTGAAGCTGTCAAAAATAACTAGCTCATTTCTTGGGTTTCACAAAAAGCAAAACAATAAAATTAACAATAAATGACCCACATCATGACCTAATCTTCTGAACAGGAATGTAAAAGTTTTTCTCCACACACCCAAAACCTTTACCTCAAGTGACTCTCCTCATTAATAAATTAAAACTTGTAAGTCACTAGCAAACTGCTATGGTATAAGAGGAATAAAACAATTTGGTCCATGCTGTTATAAGAAAATCAACTTCTGGGGGGTGGTAACAGTAGCTCTATTCCATGGCAGACTGCATCACCCCCATCGTTGATGTTAAAGGAAAACTAGCACAGCGTGTCGTTTTATTCTTTACTTAGCACAGTCATGACATTTTATACATCTTTGCATTTGCATCAGAAGCTGGTAAAGAGCTAGATCTGTTACTGTGTGCCTTCATTAGCTGAAACTCAACACTTGGACATGGGCATTGTGTTAGACACATTAGATCAGTGCATTTCTCACCTTGATATCCTGGACAGTCTCATGTCCTGTCACCTCAAGGGTGTGCAGGTTCTGTGCACGTACAAAGAGCTGCATGTTGATTGCTGAAGTAAAGAAAAACAATTAAGTATAATTAAAAGTTCATATTTCCATGGTGTACAAGTATTTCGATAGCACACATGCGGTTTTTTGCTACGTCATTAGTTATTCAGTGCATCTTGCAGCCTTGGAGCTCTGTCTTTACTAAGATCAACTCTAAACCAGGTAATTAGTCAGAAATTAACCAGAATCATCCTAAAATCAGATTTAAAATAACCAACAGATGACAACGGGTTATGATCAAGTTTCTCCAGCTATTTTCCTCCTGTGCTGTTCCTCCACTTCCTGCCCCATTTTTACGAAAGATTAGCTAATGTAAGCTAGCTACCTACAACTCCTCACCACTAATTAATTACTTTTATCTTTAACACTTTGAATTCAGACAAACAGCTTATATAGAAGTAACCCAGCAGGAAATAAGGGCATGCCCTGTAATGACTCTCGTGTTGTGCGTTAGACATGCGTTAACACTCTGCTAGCTTTAGCATTAGCTACACACAGTGTTCCGCTTAGCGCTCACAAACATGAGGCACGCGCTCAAAAATGTAAAAAAAAAATATATTCCCGATATACGTCACATTACCCTGAAAACTTACACAGCATATATTCCAAGTCTTATATACGCATACAAATGCTTTTTAAACCTGACATTAGGAATGAAAACATTAAATACATAAAGTGAAACACGGGCCTTACATCGCACGGTGCTAGTCGGTCCACACAGCGAGAAAAGGACCAGCGCGTTGTCTGATGTGCGCATGTGCACGGCTAAGAATTCTGGGAAGGAATTACGTCACTGCTAAGGACTTTGAAAACACCCATCAGGTTGCACCACTACTAAGCACTTTCAGATAAATAACAAGAAAGGCCTAAATTCTTTACATTCATGGCGTAATTATGAATGTCATATTATTTTTTTCTTTTTTAAATCAATTCGATTTACGCATTAAAGTTAGAGCAGTTACAGTATTGAAAATACATTTTTATAGAAAATCTTAGAAATATCCATACATAGTTATTTATGCATTTTTGTTTGTTTGCCCCCACAATCATTCTGTGTAAACTCTATAGATTGTTGTGTGTGAAATTCCCAGGAGATCATCAGTTTCTGAAATACTCAAACCAGTCGGTCGTCATTTGATTTGTATTTGTACTTGTTTTGTTGTGCCCCTCAATATACAAGCTACATTTGAAGTAGGATGACTTCAGATATATTTAGACATCAGGTGAGTCCATTCTGTTTGAAAGCCAGTTACACTGTGAGCTCAGAGATATTGAGGTGACGAGAAATAAATTATAAACTGTTACCTTTTCTTGGCATTTTTAGTTTGTTTTTTTTCTTAATTTGTTTATACTAAATTTGGAAAATACTGAAGATTTTCTAAACTGTTATTGCTGTGACAAATGAATTACAGAATGTAGTAATTTTAGTTTAGTGTGTTCAGACAATATATGGTGATGCTGATGAATTGGATTAGACTTAAATCCTGTTACTGAATTGTGATTTATTGATGTCATGGAAAAGGATGGGAGACACTGTGGCACAGTGGGTAGCATTGCTGTTCGATCCTGAGCTCAGGTTACTGCCTGTACAGTTTCACATTTTCTCCCCCTCTTCCTGTGAGTTTACTCCAGGTTCTGTGGTTTCCTCCCCATGTCCAAAAACATGCAGTTAGGCTATGCTCGTTTGGCTTTAGGTGTGAAGGAGTGTGTATAGTGCCCTGGTTCTCCAGTGTTGTTGAGGTAGGCTCTGAATTCACCACAAGCAGTTACTTAAGACAACTATACAAATTTGTTACAAGTAAATAATGTTTTAAACATGTAATTATGGATGAAAGACAAGGCCGTGTGTCCAAATATGTCCCAAACATGCCATTTAAAATTTTCACTCAGTCCTGACAGAAGAGTAAGCTGTGCTTAAGAAAAGTTTCTCAGTCAACCCCTTGAGGATTTCAAAAATGTATTAATATTTGTGGCATGTCTTATTACTTTCTTGAAAGCTTAAATTGTCAATTCAAAATCTGTCCTAATACATTACACACACTTCCTTATACTTGATTGTATTGGATGTTCATCAAATCTTGCAAACTAAAGATATTTAAATATTGCATTTAACAATCAACACGACAGTTTTATTTAGGTGTTCAGTTTTATACCTGTTAAGCGTTCAATATTCTCTTGGTAGCACATTTGTTTCTTAGAGGAATTCTGTAAAATGCATTAGCTCAACGTTACTGCTCTCACTGCACAGGAGGAAATAATCAAAAAAAGGATCTGGGAGAAAAAAAAAAAAAGGTAAGCTGTTGTGCAAGTAAATGTAGAGATCACTAATCACCTACTTATGTAATTCACTGCACTGGTAAATCCAACACGAAGTGCCTTAGTAACTAATGCCATCTTGCACATTAAAATCAAGACAAACGTCTCAGCAATCTCTTTATTATGAAATTAATTCAAAATAAAAAGCCTTAATTTTACATTGGGCTCTGAAAACAGTGAGGACTCATTTAAGAGGGCAGAAACAAGACTTCAGAATGTGTCCCCTTCAGTACAAATTTAATTCTTCCAAAGCAACTAAATTTCCAAGGAGACCACACTAAATCAAGCTAAAATTAAACATCCGCACCTTTTTACAGAAAAAGAAACTTCAATTCCAACACACATGCTCAACACAAAGAAACATGTCAAATGACTGAGAATGTCGAGTAGCAATAAGAACAGGCAAAAGGGACTTCGGCATCACTCCATCAGACCGTAGACCATTCATGTCGGGGGTGGTGGGTAGTACTGGTTATACTGGCCATACTGGCCGTACTGGCCCCAGGTGTTCTGACTTCCCCAGGAGTTGTATTGCTATTTAAAAAAAAAAAAAAAAAAGTTAAACAGAACAGCACCATGAAAACAATTTTAGCAAAAGTTTAATAAGACAATACATAAATCCTAACACTGAGTGCAAAATCCTAGCAAAAGAACCAGGTACTTATGTAGAGACACACCTGATACCAGTTATTATAGTTGTATCCTCCGTGATTAGCTTGCATGTCCGGCATCATCTGGCCAGCTGCTGCCGAGCCATCGTCCATGCGCTGTCTCTTTGAATCTGGCTCTTGTGACCTTCATACGTAAAACCATTTTAGAAATGTTAGTATTTTTGTAAGGAACTAGACAGCTTAACATTTAAGCCCTAAAGAAATAGCATTAATTCTTTACTCAAGTGTTAAAATCAATGCACTTCCAATACATCACTTTTCAGGGGTAACTTACCCATTTTCTGCTTTCCTCTTCATGGACTCCTGCTCTTTTGTAAGTTTTTGATGCTGTTCATAAGCAGTTACAAGCCTGAGTGAGAAACAACAGGACATTTCTTTCTAATTCTTAAGACGTGATGTGAAGGTCATAAGTACATATTGGTGGGATAATTAATTTGATCATGCGTTTCCTGACTCAGAGGAGCTAACTGGAAGCCACATTTTAGGAGGTGAAAGGAGAAATGTTTACATGTGGCAAGTTTTAAAAATAAATACTGTACTCACACATTTATATCACTTCCAAAGTCCTCAAGAAACTCTACTTTCCGCTGCGAGAAAGTTACGCGCGACTCTAATGGCATGGTGCTGCTGAGTGCCCGGTCGAAACACGCCAAGATCTCTGCCTCATTCTGCTGCACGTCTCCACTGTACTCCAGCTCCAGCAGGTTCAGGTAAAGCTTGGGACTGGTCTGGGGGGATTGGATCAGAGATGGTGTGAGAAGGTTATAACACATTTAGCAGTTTTCTTGCATTGAAGAGCTGCTTTAAAAAAGAGTAAGTTATTTTTTACCCCAAACACAAACTAAATACTAGTTAAAAGCATCATCAAACCAGTCATTACTGTAAATTTCTTTAGTTATGTGAGATGAAGATTGAGTCTCGTGAAAAGCCACTTTACCTCATCCTTTTCGATGGCCTCTAGCAATACTTTTTTAGCCTTTCCAACACTCCTCTGTACTTTGAGGAATTGCCTAGCCAGCTTCACAGAGAAGAAGGTCGATTCACTTGTGGTTTTTGCATTCTTGATGGCGTCCTCCAGAAGAGCTTCCGCTTCATCCAAGTTCCCATGACGACGTTCAAGGCTCACGCGACGTAGTCTCACCATGGCCAAACCAGGAACTGCCTCCTCTAGACTCTTCAGGATACCTCGAGCCTCATCAATGTTCCCTGGAGAAACAAAGTTAAACCTTATTCTAAAATACTTTATAGATCAGTATTATAGCATACAGCTGTACCTCAGGAATAGGATTCTGCAAACCCCAATGAAAGTGTTTAGGCAGGCATTTGGATTAATTTATTCAGATACACCTGCTGGACAATGAAAGGCCATGTTGATGAATAGAGATGTACTGGACAAGAGTTTGCACTGCACATTTACTCCTTTCAATTAGAAAATATTGCATGTCAGTACAAACTAAAATAAGTGAGAGTGGCCAAGGTGACAACACCGGTAAGAAATTCCTACCAGGCAGAGGGGGGCTCAAAAACCTTGCACATATCAGTGGATGGAACACCTCCATAGGAACAGCATAAATGTTTGGCTTTATAAGTAACCAGCTCAGTGTAGCTTACTTAATCAAACTCAACGTTTAATACCTTTGAAAATTAATCTCATGTTGACACCAGAAAGACTGAAACAAACTCAAATGTGTGTCAGCCTGCAAAAAGCCTTCACATGGTCAGATTGACATTCTTTATATGTTATAGTTAGAACACAGCTTAATTAACAGACTTCTTACAATCTAGCTTGACTGCTAGTATAAAGTTGGTGTTTAATCTCCATTGAGCCTGACTGAAATGTTTCGACACTTTTTGCATCTAACCACAAAACAACTTTTGTTGCCAACTAGTCTTGGTATTTTTCTATCCTCCTACCATTTCTCATGGACATCAAACGGGAGTTGGGTGGGTGGAACACAGCACAAAAGTTTACATGACCCAGTGCTAGGTACGTTATATGTAGAAAATCACATGGAAACAGTGCAAATGTAAGTTAAACTATATTCTCAAAATAAGCTAAACAGCAACCCCCCCCCCGTCCCTTTTGTATACATTCAATTTCTCTCACTCAGATCCAGACAGACGAACTGATTAGGTGATGCCATCGAGTTGCATGCATTAACAGTAGGTGTGCGACTTTATATGGGCCTGGGAGGCTTGGGCTGTATGCTGTAACAGTTCCACTCATACAGTCAAAAGTGGACAACAGTACAGTGAAATTCACCTTGTTGTTCCTCAAAGGCTGCCCAGAGAACATGGATGGTAGGCTTCTTTGGCAGGTGGACGGTGCACGCTTTCTTGAAGATGTGCCTCACTCCCTCTGTGCTGTAGCTCTCCAGGTACTTGGCATACTTCAGAAGTAAAGAAGGAAAGATGAGAAGGGGGAGAGAGAGGGGGATAGGGAATAAAAGGTAGAAATGGGAAAGAACACAGAAATTAAAGCTTTCATTTCTGATTCCTGCACTGGTGAATTTCCATTGACAAGATCGTTTTGAGAATTTCTGTTTTAAACCCATCAGCACCTTCATGGAACCAATAAGATAAGTTTCTGTAAGGTAGTGGGAGACGGAGAGATGCAACGAAGTTGGCATATGCTGGAGTCAAATCTTGTGTGGCAAGCTGGCCATCCCCTAATACAACAGATACAGTCAAATATCAACGTTACACGCAAAGAGTGCAGGAAGTTTTACTGAGGAAGTGAAAACGTTGATGGGGGGGACAGGAGGAACGAAAGTTTCTGCGAACGGAGCTCTATTTACCTTTATCCAAAACTCCTCGTACAGGGCACAGGCGATCAGGCAGCGCTCAAACAGAACCACTACACGCTCCGGCGTCCCATTCTCCAGCTCAAAGTCCAGGTACTCCCTCCAGTTGGTAAGCTGAGTCTTCTCCAAGGCTTTCACATGGAAATATGGACGCTTGATCTAGTGGAAGGGTTATAAAGGGTTTTGTTCAAAATCACTGGCAACCTGCTAACCTTACAAACAATATGATTCAAAGCTTGTGTGTGTGTAAACTAAAAAACACACTACCTCTAGAGAAAGTTAAAATCAACACTTACCCCTTCTTCAAAGGCCCAACGCTTGCTGACTTCATGTTCGTTGTGGTTAAATATCTCTTGACGGGTCTCGATCACCTTATGTCGCATGTTCTCGATCTCTGTGACCCTCTAGAGGAGAAACGGACAATTATGTGCCATCGCATTACAGCATGCTCAACTTATCTCGAGTGACGTGCAAACTGCATATTCAGCTACCAAGGTTTTACATCACCATGAGCGAGAGAAATTAGCAGCATCTTGCGCTGGGATAAGTACGGTATGCACACCCTGCACATCAGCTGTGGCCCAAGCCGAGGGAGGGCTGAGGGACGGTGTCATTCTGTCACGGTCCCATCCCACTTTTAGATCGACTCCCTGATTGGATGCCAACTTGGATCCTCAGGTATTCATTGGCTGCTAATGGAAAGACACCTCTTCAAACCTGTACAGTTTTGCTCTCTCCAGGATCAGGTAGGATCCTCCCTATCCCTGGCATGTTTAATACCCACAAACATTCCAGCTTGGGCTCTTACCTTTGCTGGATCAGGAAGGTCCTCTGTGCCTGGTGGTAGCTCCTCACTGGGGGTTTCCTCCTCTCCCTCTCCACTGGGCTTATTGGCAGCTGCTAGTTCCAACCTCAGCTGAACAAACTCCTCTTCAGACAGGAAGTGCTTGGGATTATTGTTTTGCACATGATCCTTGAACCTGGAAATTATATAATGTACACAATTAACTGCAGAATGACATTTTCCTTGGCAAGAATGTTCATTTTAAAATAAATAAATAAATAAAAAAACACGCCAGACACAATCTACTTTAGACACTAACATCAATGTAAAGCTTCTTAATTCAAATCATGTCTGTAGTGTTATCTCCCATGTTCACTCAGATAGCAGAGAACATGCACATATTTTACACAACACAAACCTCTGGAAGTGTTGGGAGTACAGCTGAGTAGGAATACCCAGGACGCGGTCATAAACTGCTGTAACATTGGCCAACTTGCCCTGTTCAGTCTCCCAGCTAATATAAGCTTCCCACAGACGGTCTGACCGGAAATCTGTACCTGCAGCAAGAACTGCATGCTCATATGCACTGGGGAAAAAAAATAAAAAATAACAATTAGGACCTAGATATTTAGGACCTAGAATACAAGCAACAATAAAATAATGTTATTTGGCCATCCATCTACTGGACAATATTCTTACGCTCGTATGCGATTCTCAGCCTCTCCATCACTGGTGTCTTGGTTCTCCTTTACAAAGGTTATATAATGAAGCCAAAGGTCAACGCTGAGTGGGATGGCCTGCAGACCTCTACGATACACCTGAGGGGACAAGAAAGAGTTAGCACCAAGTCAACCATGTATTTGTAATGTAGCAGCACTGGACAAAATCAAAAGTGAGTAAACTACAGCTGGGGCATATTTAAAAACAGAAACCTTACCTCATCCGCCTCCTGTATGCAACCATGCTTTTTTTCTATGTCTGCATATTTCTTCCAGTATCCGTAACAATAGGGATAGCGTAGAAAAAATGCATCAAATGCCTTTCGCGAAGCCAGCAGGTGATTCTGGAAAACACATGCATGGCTTTTAACTTACAATAAACCAGACATGCTCTTTGTTTAATCTGTTCATTGGCTTATGTAGCACTCACCTCTTGTTCAACATATTGCAGGAGGTAGACCCAGCCATTAAAGTCTTCAGGATCATCCTCAACTACCTTATAGAGCCTCTCGAAGTCAGAGGGGAGTGAAGGTTTTGACACTGAGGCATCTACCACCTCACTTCCCTCTTTGGACCCATCCTCAAGCTCCATATTGGCTGAGCTGTCCGAACTGCCTGTTTCAGCCTGCTTTTCTGAGCTCAACTCAGACTGTTGGAGATGGCCCTCTGCAGCCTCTCCGTTTGTTTCCGGCTGATTTTCATCAACATGCGCTGAATTATCGTGCTGTTCGGAAATGCCAGATTTTTGCTCCATTGAAGACTGTGAATCCCCATCTACCATGTACTGCTGGTACTGCTCCAGCTGCCCTTGTTCTTGGTTCTGTTGATTTGCAAGAGCAGCAAAAGTGTCAGGTACTTGGTCCATTGTCCACTGAGCATCAGGAGCCAAGTTAGGAAGGTCAGGAATGAAGCCGTCCCCTGCACCTTCCATAGCAGTACCATCCCCATTGCCAGAGGCATTTGCACCAACCATCCCCGTCATGGCCTCGTCTGAGAGTTGCAGATCTAGAGAATTACAAAAAATAAAATCAAAAAAAAAAGTTAACGTAAAAACTGATCTCAAATGGCAACTTAAACACACTGATTCCTAATCAGGTGTGGGTCTCCTCACTGAAAGAGCATTGTGCTGTACATGGAAATGTAGAGGTTAATTTTACATTGTCTTTGCAGTCCACATTATAGTACTGTTATTCTACAACAGTCCCTGCAGTCACATTTATGTATGCAGCACATTTTTAAAAATATTCCATCACAGAGAAGTTTAAGATTTTGTGATGAATGGATCACAACCGAATAGTCGTGAAGTTAGAAGTTTGCACTAGTCAACATCTGTCTCGTACCAGTGATTCACCCCAGGTGGACACAAGTGGACAGATGAAATGGACACCTGGAATCTTTAAACGTGTGTTGAGTGTCTTAACTCGGAGTTAGTGAATAATATAGGTGACTAGGGGGTCCTGAGATGATGTGACAGAAGTAAACGTAGATTTACTCCATTACATTACCTGTGTTTACTACAAATGTATCCATATGCATCTCTGACATATGGTAAAGTGATTTAAGTGGTCAGACCACAAGATGTATTCAATCCTTAGCGCTGTCCACTTGTGATAAGATCACCTGGGACCAATGTTAATACCCGGAGTCAAGGATTTCTGATCCAACTCCGTCAAATACAATGGTGAATTGATGCAGGAGCAGAGACTCGTAAGCATGTGCTGCGAAAATTGTGCATAAGTAATGCAATTGCACATTTTCAATCTACCAAGCTTTGCTTACATTTACAAAAGACAAATGGCTTACAAAAGCCAACGGATGAAGAAAATTGCAAGTTCTTCCCACAAAACTGATCATCAACCCAGCAAGGGTCACTGCTGTGCACTATTTTTCGACACCAGATGCCACGTTTCTAATATTTAGGACAGCATTTTGACTGGTGAAATGCATAAAACGTCCTTAAGACAAACCGAAATGAAGCCGTCCTCGCGCTCGGGTTTATGCTAAAATACCAAACACGAGCTAGCACGTTAGCCGTCCACGCCAGCTCTCTGAACTGATCTCTACTCAAGATCAATATGGGTAAAATTAACTTGCATACAAGTGTTGCAAAGTGCTAATATCCAATTGGCGGTTTATGTAAATCTGCCCATGTCGTAAACGTCATTAGAGCCAGGAAGGCTAGTTAATAGTTACCTACCAGCTAGCCTAGATTACCCGTCACTTAGCAAGTTACATCTGAAGCCGAGAGCGTATTTTGTACGCCCCGTTCAAACAAAATAAATAAATACACTATGAACCAAATACAATCGAGGCCTAAGGATTGAATATAGTTTAAATTAATTAATTAATAGCTTAAATATTAGGTTAAATCAGAAGGCTACGCAACAGAGAGCAGTGCCAGCTAGCAAAGCTAATATCGGTAGTATCGGTCTGGTTTGAGGCCTAGTCCATTAGCAGCACGAGCCCATACACACTGTCGTCGAAATCGCCGCAAATAACTTCAACCATATATTAAAAATGCACTTCTAACAAATTTAAAGCCTTATTATGATCATTTACGTACCAGAGTGTTCCATGAAATTTTGTTTACAAAAGAATTTCTCTGAACTTTTGAAGTTATCTTTTCAACAACATGTGGTCGCGTTACCGAGCTCTCCTACACTTCTTCCTCCTCACACCACAACGCAGCTACACAAGGGCAGGACCGTACTGCGCATGCGCACTACGCCTGCAGCTGCTAAATGGGCGCGTAGCTGAACAGGTGTGGATGCGTTGGCTTCTTTTTGGGCCTGTTTATTTGTTGATTAACGATTGATGGTCAAATGCATTCATGTAATTTTTTTATGATACACATTATATTCCTTTCCATATCCATCTAAGCAAACACTTTAAAGAATTGTAAGCAAGACCCCCCCAAAATAATGTCCCATTAGTAAGAAAAGGCAAACAAAAACCTGTCAAGCCTGTTATCCAACAGGTTTCATATTTTAACAAAACTCTTCTAGAGCTCAGCTCCTAGCTGTAGTTTATATAGGTGGGTCTTTATGTTTGATTTTAAAGAAGGATTATTATACACTTCACAGTCCTTTACTTACACACTTGAACTAGGAAAACAGTAGTAGCAGTTACACCACCACATTTTCAGGTCATTTACTAGTAATGCTGTCTCTAATGTCCACATGTATTGTAATCTATTGTCTTGTTTCACACATTGTATATTGTGGAACACACACACACACCAGTAGCAAATACAAATTCAACAAGCTGCTGGGTGGCAATTAAGAATACTTCTTGTGTAATCAGAAGACATAACAAAATGTACCAAGCCAGGCAATTACAGTAGAACTGTTTATCTGAGGTCATTAGGTTGAAAGGTCTGAGCTAAAAGTCAAAAGGTTGGCTCAAGGGGTCTGAGCTAAATGTTAGACAATATAATTAAAGAACACACTTGCACAAGGTTAAGAAAGTCACAAAATCCATAAGCAAACGTATACAGGTTATTGACTTTCAGCTGACTGTTAGTCGGGAGTTGTTGTAGGTCTTTGCAAGGACTTTGTCTTTGCAAACTGTTGGAGTCTGTCATGATGCTTGGTAACAGGTGCCAGTGCAACTTAGCAAGTTAACACAGTGCAGAGAAATCAAAACAATACCTATAGCATATAACATACACTGCTCAAAAGCCTATGGAGGCAGTGTTATGATCTGGGGTTGCTTCAGTTGGTCAGGTCGAGGATCAGGAATGTTGTGGCAATAAAATGAAGTCAGCTAACTACCTGAATGTACTGAATGACTAGGTTAACCCATTAATAGATTTTTTCTTCCCTGATGGCATGGGCATAAAATTAGGGCTCAAATTGTGAAAGA
>JAOTRR010000036.1:150281-161002 GCA_028570945.1 Gogo arcuatus
ATATTAGTACACGTTTAGGATTTGAATACCCTTATAGGACAGTGTGAAATAATGTGAAACCCAGCCAGGGTGTTCGAAAGTGAATGGCGTCCATTTCATTCAACCACAGATAGATTTGTGCACGAGCCTCTCAGCGCGCGAGTGCTAAATGGCGTAGCGCATGAGCGCTTCAGAGGAAGTGGCGGGTGAAGCAGGTCCGCACCTTTTCCGGTAACACAGCGCGGCTGAGGGACTGAAGCGAGCGACTGGAGGGGGAGAGGAGCGAAAAGGGGATAACGGATTTGAAGGAGTCCGCCGCGTTTGGAAGGTAATATGATTTCTCCGAATCGCGGTTTTGTAAAATTTCCACAGCGGTTTACGTGTAACTGGAAAGTAGGCGACAGAGCGGCCGATTAAAGTTGTGCTCTGTCCCTGTTTGTTACCCCTCCCTTTTCTCAACGGCTCTTGTGTTTCAGGGAGAAAAGACACTGAGAACGGAAACTCGGATGAATCAATGACCTTTGGACTTTTTTTGTTTTCCTCGACTGGTTGTACGGCTTCCAGTTTGCTGCTACGCCATTAAGAGCACAATGGACACCATGAAGTCTTGAAGGGAATCCCGGGCGCTTGAATGTGCCGAGTGTTTAAAGCGAGCGGAGAGCCGGCGCACAAGGAGGAAGTCGGAGCTGCTGTGGGCCAGCGAGCGGAGCGGGCCGCTGTGTTATCTGAAGTCTAAAACACACAGAGCTACAGGAGTTGTTACACTGTGCACCGAAGATAGTGGAGCAGTCTTAAGAGCTAAGAAGTGGATTTTTATGGACCTGTCTTTCGGAAGGTGTTGAGCCACCAGGACAGCCAGACAGGTTCAGGAAGGCTGCTTATCCACACCCTCTTCGTCTCGTCTTAACTTGGTGTTTCAGTAGCTTTCATTCCTCAAAAGTATGCAGACTGATCTAGCTCAGAAGTTCTACTCTGTATCATAGAAGAGCCATACTTTTTGTTGCGAAGCAACAGTTTTGCAGTTTGTTACTGTGTCTAAGAATTGTGGTGTTCGACCAAAAGCTGAAGTATTACAGTAGCACATAACCTAGCCAAAGGTACGTTACCAAAAACCCTAGATCTTTTCCTCCATAATAAACATAATATATGCACAACCAACAAGATGGGGAAAATGCTTTCGAAGATCTTTGGAAACAAAGAGATGAGAATATTGATGCTTGGACTTGACGCGGCTGGTAAGACAACCATCCTGTACAAACTCAAACTGGGACAGTCGGTCACCACCATTCCAACCGTGGGCTTCAACGTGGAAACCGTCACATATAAGAACGTGAAGTTTAACGTGTGGGACGTGGGAGGTCAGGATAAGATCCGACCGCTTTGGCGGCACTACTACACAGGCACACAGGGGCTCATCTTTGTGGTGGACTGTGCTGACAGAGATCGCATCGACGAGGCCAGACAGGAGCTGCACCGTATCATCAATGACCGTGAGATGAGAGACGCCATCATCTTGATATTTGCCAACAAGCAAGATCTGCCGGATGCAATGAAGCCACACGAGATCCAAGAGAAGCTTGGCTTGACCCGCATCCGAGACAGGAATTGGTATGTGCAACCCTCGTGCGCTACTACAGGTGACGGACTATATGAGGGCCTGACCTGGCTCACTTCAAATTACAAATCTTAATGCACTGCTCAGTTGGACTGGTCAGTGCAAGAGAAATAGATAGATTTAAAATAAAAATAAAAAAGGTAAAATGAGCAAGAAAAAAAATTATAAAATGAAGCATTTAACACGTAATTCCTCCTGCATATGTTGGCAAAAAGAAATTTGCTTATAATCCTGTTTCTGTTGCTTTTGTTCATGCCCTGTAACAGTTTTCTTTTATATTATGTACCAATCCTTTTGGCTGGCTCTTAAGTTTGCTTTTGGCACTATTATAATAATATTACATTCAAATGCCACTTATTGTCTTTCAATATTACATAAAAGTATTCTTTTGGAAATATAGCGATTTCTTTTGCTCTCATTAAGATTTCTTTTTAGTCACTGATCATCTTTTCTTTTAACCACAGCACCATTCTTAATTTTGGTATTCTGCTTGCATTTTGTATTCATTGAAGCCAGATTTTGCCCATGAATGTAGTTGGAGTGCCATCCACCCTTCTCTCACACACTCCAATGTTTCTTTTTCCCCCAGACATGTTATCTGTCCTAGAATGGCAACATAACTCCAATTTGTTCATTTGTCATCATGTCACAAGAATCCAGAAATGTAAAGAGTGAAACCAGTCTCTTTGAGTGCAAGGAGTTCAAACAGGAAAATAATGTGATGTCTAGTTTTGGCAACTCCATGTTCATAAAAACTTTGGATACATATCACATATTCCCTCGTTTTGTAACATGGCTGTGCTTTATGGCTTTTTTTTATTATTATTTTTGGTCCCTCTCTTTGAGTGGGTGGAGATTCCACTGTTAATGAGTATTAAAATTGTTTGGCTTTTTTTTTTTCCTTGGGAAGCACTAACAAAATGTGTTTTCACAAGAGATGAGCCAACATGACTGAGAGCTGGGCAGAAGTCACAGAGGGATAGATGCCTGTAATGGTGCCAGTGAGGGAACAAGTACAAGGGCCATTTGCTGAAATGAGCAGTTCAGCATTTCTGTCCTGACCTTGTGCCCTGAAAAGTGTTTACTAAACCTACTACCTTTAGTCACCTGGATCTTTCATGGTGCTCTGGATTCTGATCTGCAAATACAATACCCATCAGCTGCATGATGCAGCCAGACAAGCCTATTTTTGTTTGAATAAATTACAATAAATTCTTTGTTGTATTATTTAGAGCAATTTGTTATGCCCGAGAGAGAGAGAAAAAAACCCAATCATATTCCGGTTCAACAATGAAATTGCACCTTCTTGAGACTGTCAGTATAGAATAGAAGTTTGATTTGGTTGTGGGGGGTTTTGTGTGTGTTTTTTTTTTTTTAAAAGACAAAATTCCAAGAAACTATTTAAGAAAATTGAGAAGAAAATGATTTCAGTATTAGGTCAGTGTTGGCCTGTTTTATTTCACTGAGCTCTTCTGTTGTACTTTGTGAAAGGGCTGTTGCATCATAACCTCAGAATTCTATATACCACATGATGATCTCTTGCTTGGTTTAGCAAATTTAAAAAAAAAAACCCCAAAGTTAATCAGTTCAGCTGTTATTCAGTTGCATAATTCTTTTTTTAATGGTATTCACACTCACTAATATCTTAATTTTCAGTGTTTGATTTCAAAGCCTTTTCACACCATGTCTCATAAGATGAATATTTCATGAATGACTTCAGGCATATTTAACTTAACCAACTCCTTAATATCTAAAATAAGAAATGTCATATATAAAATTAGATATTTTTAGGATTCTAAAATTTTGTAATAATTCTGGATCATGGTTGTCCTGGCTTTTAGCACTGCATTTTGATTTACCCCAACAGTTCATTAATGTGTATTAGCCAGGTTTGAATCTCACTGCTTGATAGGGGTAAGAAAGATCTAATTATATCCATACACATAAAATGAATGCTCAGTGTTAGTTATATAGACAAAGAAAGGTGTAAAATATGTATTGACAAGATACCTGAAAATATAGGGACACTTTTGTCTTGATGTATCGAACACAGTTGCTGTGTTCGTAGATGATACACTATTTTCGGTGTTCAGACCAAAGATAAGCCTTTCTTTTAATTCCTATAGACATTTTATGTTGAATAGTAAACTGTTCAGAACAATCCGAGAGCGACTAAAAGAACTGTGACTACTAGATGACATCCTCCTTTTAATGTAGGAATGGCTGAATGAAGTCATGAGTGCTTTCACGCTTATGACTTAACTGCTCATGGTGTAGTTAAAATTTAAGATAAGTTTCAACCAGTACTTTTATTAAAGGTGTGTGATGTGACACATTAACATGAAATACCCAGGTCTGTAGTGTTTATTGGATTCTGCTAGTCTCTGGACTGGTGACCTCACACACAGTCTACAACTCTAGTACTGTAATAAGGGAATGTCAAGCCAAAGCTGTATATCACTGAACATATTTGTCAAGTGGAAGTTGCTGTGGAGTTTGACCTATTGCTGTGTTGAAAGAGCTGTGACAGCCAGATTGCAGTCAAGATGAAGGACACTCAGCCAATGCTGGGTTAATAAACTCCTAAACAAATCAAATAAGCATGTTACTCCTAATGTGAACAAGGTCATTCCATATGCACACACGTACTTCTGAGTTCTGTGCCACGTTGTTGGTGTTAGTGTTCAAAATGAAACGGATGCTTGTGCATAAAGCAAAAAGGAAACATGAAAATCTAAGGCACTCAGAAGTTCCATGTAATACTGAGTGTCTGTTTTTGTCCAAGGTCATTTTTAGGCCCGTAGTTCTCAAAGTGATGACCACTTACATTGGTTCGTGAACCATAGCCAGGGGGTCAGTGTTGTTTTTTGAATTATTAGAGAAATGGAAATCATTATCAAAGTTATTATATGCAGTATTAAGCTCATATACTTATTAACCTGTTTGACTGGTCCCTTGAATTGAATGGGTTCAAGCCAAAACTCAAAAACAAGTAGGGTTATAAATAATGTAAATTTTGAGTTAATGTTCTGTCAATTGTAAGTTCATTGTATTTAAATACTTTTCATTTCTAGTGCTAGAAACCACTGACCTAATTAAATATGGTTAATACTATCCACATGTTTATCAGCTCCTTACAACCATAGGCAGTTAAAGTTACTTCTAATACACATCTGTACTCTATAAGTGCTCTGTCTTTCCAACTACTTCTACTAGTTCAGATTGTGACTGCAGACTTTACACTAAAAATGATCAGCAGTTCTGTTTTACTCAGTGAAGGAGGGTGGACTTGTGTACTCTGTCAGAAGGTACAGTAGTTCTCAAAACAATGAGGCTAAACAAGGCCTTGTTAGTTCCCTGTATTGTTCACTCAGGCAGCACTCTTAGTATTTAATCCTATTTCATACGTGCAGAAGCAAGACAAGAATGCTGCACATAACCCTTATAATAGAGAAAGAAAGGGTAATCCAACAATAACATTTAGAAGTCACAAAAACACGGAAGCGTATTTACCTGTCAGGTAGGTTATGCTGTGACAAATACACCAATACCTGACTATGTGTATGATAAGGTGTTTTATTTTCATCTGGTCATGACAACAGCCATTTTACATTAACAAACTCTTCAGTTTGTTAGAAGTTTCAATACTTTCACAAAGGTGTGGATTGTGTCCACAGGGAGAGGCTGACTGTTTTTGTGACTGCTGAGTCAGATCACTGGCTTCCTACAAATCAGATCCAGTCATTAATGTGATTAGTCTAAGAGACATTACGCAATATAGTAGTGCACACATTGTCTCAGTTTTAACACTGTAGCTGTGTAATTCATCAATGTAAAGCTAACCAAGAACCCGACTGCACAGCTGCTCTTTATAGAATACAGTTTCATTTGCAGGCTTCACACAGCACTGAGGTTGCAATTTCCCACCCATCCTCCAGGCAAATCATTATCAAGAGTTCTCACTGCTCATTTGATTAACTGTGCACATCTGGGGTTAACTGTTGCTAAGGTTTATATATACAAAGTGTCTGGGCTAAATTCATAATATAACAATACTAACGTTTAATACATTTAACCAGTTACATTCAGGTTAAATTTTAGATCACTTTATTTCTAGATGTCATTGAACAGCCCCTGACAGCCTGAACTCTTTAAATGCTCTTTGGACTTTGGTAGGTATGTTGTATGGTGGAGATGTGATTTTATTTTGGTTTACTGACCATATTACCATAGTTTTCAACTGTAGTGTGAAAAAATATCAGTGATGTACACTATACTGTTAGCTTAGATGGAAAATTACCTTTAAAAGATCCCTTTGGTTGCATTAAGGTATCTGTAGTTAGTAGTGCTAAAACTGTAGTGCTGAAAAGACTTCAGAAAGTCAGACTTTTATGTAAAAAAGAAAGAAAGAAAAAAGCTACACTAACCATGTGTCACTAAACAGTCTGTGGTAGAAGAATATTTATAATATAATTATAATAATTAATATAATATATAAGGGCAAAACGCATGATCAAACCAAAAACAAAACAAAACTGCAAATCAGAAAACAACAGGAAAAACCAAAAACAGAGCAGGAAAATCAGAAACACATCAACATTAACCTAAAACAGAAAGGGTAGGTCACGGGTTCAGTCACAGCATGTGTCAGTCTGAGAAACTGTGGTAAACGGAGAGCTGGAGGATGTTCACACTAAGAGAAAATATGTGCCTGAATAAGTCTACTGATGCTACTGTGCTTATTTTTATCTAGGGTATTCATATGATGTTATTTTACATACAATGTCTCTGCATGGCTTTAATATTTGAATACTGAAAGCCAGGGTATTCAGAAGAAATAATTACTACTCACGAAAACAACATAAGTAACTTTGCATTCAATTATTTTAAGCTTGTGACAGCAATATGCTGCGTCAAATCACCAATGAATATATGATATTCAGTAAGGACCTTTCTGTTTTGAGTTAATATTGATAGATCTTGCTGTTGTGTTTTTTTGGTTTTGTTATTGCATTTTCTGATTTGCTGTTATGTTTCTGAAATTGTTTATTGCTGTATTTTCTTTTTGGTTTATTAATGTATTTTGCACTTATGGACCAGCACCCAGAAACAGTTCTGCCCTTGTTACTCATGCAAACAATTACAAGGCCTTCAGGGCTTTGTGCCTGTTGACAGTTTACTTTGTCAGTATGTGTGTGCAGTGGATGGGGTATGAGTGAGGCAGGGTGAAATGTGATAGATACAGGAAATGATGTCAACTGCTTTGCTTTTCAAAGGAACGATTATCAGTGCTATTATCCAGTATGACAGAAGGTGATGTGCAGCATGAATCCAGCAGGACACATGGTCAGGCTGGAGCTGTGACAGATGGGACCATTGTTGACACACACACTGTCTGACGGCCAAAAGTTCAAGCCTGGGCAATCATTATGAATGTGATGAATAGGGGATTCATTTTGTTTAACAGATCATGACAAAAAGTGCTAAAGCAGACAAAAGTTATGTACTTTATTTAATGTGCTAACTAAAGTAGTATAACTAGTATAGGAGGGATTGTTTATCTATTTATTCACATACAAAAGCAGTTAAATGTAGTTTCCTAAAGGTTTTACTTTGTGTCACTCTGGGTGAATCCTTATAAGTTGTATATACAGTATCTCCTTATAACAAAGTGTTTCTTCCTCAGAAGGGGTTTCAAATAGAAACTAAGAACCCTTGAAGAAACCTTGTTTCAAGAGTGCAAGAATACAACTACACACCAACATCTGACTATGCATATCCTTCAAATATCCAGTAAACAATGTATTACATTAACCAGATGATATAGAAATACGTAATAGACAGCACTAATATAGCACCAGTTCTTTATATGTTCGAAATATGTTGTCGAGGCCACTATTGGTGTGAAGAAATTGAGCTTGTCACCAGTTATAGTGGGTCTTGGCAGCCGGGATCAGGCACATACTTTGGTAACTGCTGGACTAAAACAACTTTGGTATGGCTGAACTGTACTCCTCCTCCAAACAGGACTGATCACTCAGAACACAGTGGTTTCAGGTTCGACCCAGTGCCACAGTAAGTTTTTTTTGTTGTTGATCCCATTCAGTTCCTTAGGACAGAAAAAACTGAACTTTGAAAGGAGAAGTAGCATTGACTTACAGATGAAAGCCAATTTTAAGTTTTTAACATCCTGCTTTGTAAAGCTAAATGTGTTTACCAATATATTTGAAGATATTTTATGTTATTGTTCAGATTTCCTACCTTTTGATCTATTCACTTTGTATATACAAAGCTCTTCCAATACAAACTCTATTCAGGGTGCAAATTAAAATACAAATGATCCTTTAATAATTCCACTGGTGGAATTTCCAGTCTAATCCAATATCATGTGTGCCAAACAATGTGTTTTTGGAAAGAGTTGTAGGTGATAAAATTATCTCAACTGAAAGCAATATACAGACAGGTGACAAATTAAAGGAAAAATCCTTCCTCTGTTATCCTGTAAGCATTTTGTTGCCATGGTTTGAGTTCACTTGTTTCCTTTGAGGGAAAGTTTACTGCAAATTAATACAAAGTTATTCTGGCCGTTCACCTTTATCTTATGATGAAACATTTCTAGCCTGATGGGTGTGGTCTCATCCAGAGTGACAATGTCCCCATCCCCAGGGCATGAGGGCTCACTGAATGGTATGATGAGTATGGAAATGATGTAAATCATATAAGAGATCTCAGCATGAGCTGGGAGGTTTTGGAAGTTTTAGATGGCACTCTGTATCACCATCATTAATATTGAGGGAATATATTTCAGAAGAATGATGTTCATCCTTCCAGTACAGTTCCAGGACAGTTCACATGTCTTTAAGTGTGAAGGCTGAATGGAGGATGAAGGGATGTGGTGAAACCTGCAGGGATTACTGGTCTGAGAAACAGGAAATTCTGCCAGAAATTCTTTATCTATTAGGAAATACCAAATAACTGTGATATCATTTCTAATTCACACGTCCGGAGTGGCACAACTTAAAAACATTCGCTCTGTTGCATTCATGAGTTTTAATCCTGATGATGCCACAGCCCAAGACAGCCCAAGAGAGTAAAATTGGCCATACTCTCTCTCCCTTAGCAATCACAGTGACACTAGCCAATCATAGGCATCTGTGAGCTCATGCGTGTGGAGGTGGGCAGATAGCTCTTTCCTCCAAGTGTGTTACCCCTCCCTGGTTGGTAGCTGTCATGTGATAGAGGAGAGCTGTCTAACGGGTCGGAATTATTTATTTCACTATGTTATATCACTGTTAAGCCTCCATAGCTACCGAGCATGTATTAAAATCTGGTCATCTGTTTTCACAATATATAGACCCAAAATACAATTATTTAAATGAGATTCAAATAGAATTTCCTATTCATAAAAACAGAATTCATTGCATACCTGCAGACTTAGTTTATTAGTTCAAAATAAATCTATTCTCTGACTTAAAGATATGCATTTTTAGAAATATGGAAGCAAGGACAGTCATTAATAATCACTGCCAGCAATTGCAACAGTACAATAAACGTTACATCTATGGTTTGCTCTTCTGTATGTGTAATTACTTATTACTTCACAGGAAGATTTGAAATATTGAGTATACAGTATATTGTGGTCCCCTTGTTAGTTATACACTAATGAATGTAATTAACTTCCTGAAAGATGTTCATGTATGTATGTATGTATGTATGTATGTACCTCAGATGGTTTAGATGGTTCATCTGATACATTCTGCTCCTGGTTCTGCCAATTCATTCATTCATTCATTCATTCATTCATTCATTCATTCATTTTCTATACTTCTTATCCATTGTGGGTCACGGGTGAGCTGGAGCCAATACCAGCTGACATTCGGTGAGAGAATTAAAACACAAGCTTGCCAGACAGATACCCACAAGCTCACAGCTAAGACTGCTGAGGGTTTTATGTAGCTAAAGTTAGCTATCAAGAACTTCCTCTGGTCAGAACCAAGCTGTCTACCTACAACAAAAGGACAAGGGCCACTTCTTTGAGGACAAAAACATACAGATTATGGAAAGCACACCATTTCCATCAGTCTTTTCCAGTTTGAATGTACTGTGCCATAGGGTGCATGATTAATAATGCACTGCACTTCAGATATATGTACAGGTTTTAGGTTCTATTCTGTTTGGCCTCATTACTTGACAACTACTGAAGTAGACCTCATTGTAACTACAGCTTTAAAAATCCTATAAAATCCTATAGGCTAAGTGATATATAGATTCAGTAATTTGACTCTTTGGTTTTAAGTTTTATCTTCCACATTTGTCAGTGAAAAGTCTCTCAGTAAACTGATCTTCCTCACAACATCAACCAAATGATAGCCAATTATCCATCAGATACTGTCCTGGTAAATAAGCCATGCCCCATATGAGCGGTGGTGGACATTAGGCAGTGCTGCATGTGTAAAATAGGAAATAAGGTAAATGACTAAACATGTGCTGAAGTCGATGAAACAGGAAAAATATAAAGATGAAAAATAAAAAGTGACAGTAAATGATAAAAGAAGGAATAAAATTCTTATTAGTGCATTGTCTTGAAGATGGCATGGTAGTGCAGTGGGTAGCATTGCTGCATCACAGCTCTGGGCTCCATGGTTTGATTCTACAGTCATGTGACTCTGTGTGGAGTTTCTGTGCATGGCCACCCAGTGTTTGTGTGGGTTTCCTGTGGGTTCTCTGGTTTCCTCCCATTGTTCAAAAACATGCAGCTAGGTGGACTGGCTATGTTACATTGCCAATGAGTGTGTATGTGCATGGTGCACATCTCATCTGTGGTGAATTTTTCCACCTTGTGCCCAGTGTTACTGTTATTGGCTCCAGCTCCACTGCAACCATAACCAGGATAAGGTAGTTACAATGAATGAATGAATGAATTGTATTGACTGTTTGAGCCTTTAGAAAATAATTCAACATATTTTATTTTGTAACTCATTCTATAGTCAATTTTTGTATTCGTTTAAATTGTTTGACTCATTAATAAGCCTGTTAATGACTTTTGTTGTTTTGAGGATTCCATACATACAGTTCTGGAAAAAATTAAGAGACCACTTCAATTTTTTCTTAAATCAGCATCTCTATG
>JAOTRR010000036.1:175619-186929 GCA_028570945.1 Gogo arcuatus
TGTGTGTGTGTGTGTGTGTGTGTGTGTGTGTGTGTGTGTGTGTGTGTGTGGGTATGAGGGTGTGGATGTGCATGTGCGCATGTGCACTCATGCGAACACTGGTTCTGCTGTGCTGCTCTTCTGTCTCTGCTGTCTCACTGTGCAGTGCTGAACTGGCACATTGACCAGTCTGGACATGGTCAATAATTTTGCACCATTGCAAGCAGTGCAGACATTTTTACATATGTGGCCAATATCCATACGGTAAACCTCAAAATCAGGTGTGTATACAGACTTCTTCTTCTGAAACATGTGTATGAATTTAAATTCATACAGAAAGCCCTAACCCAGGCCCTAACCTGAACTTTAATGTGTTTAATTTTTTCATGTGAAACGAGTTTGTGTGTGACTATGGTACAAAGCTAGAGGCCTGCATGGAGACCTTTCCAATCATCAAAATCTGACTTGTTATTTAGTCTAGATTCATTATTAACTAGACACAACCCTGCTTGTCTTAATTACCTGAAATTTACTGCAAACACGTGTCGGAGCTCATAGGACAGGGTTGTGATTGCCTTTAGGGCTGCTGAAACTCAAACCGGATGAACGTCTTTGCAGTTTCCCATGCTTCACCTCGGTTGTGCTGTTTGTCACTGATAGCTGCAGGAAGAACAAAAGAGCCTTTCTATGGCAGCAGTGAACTGGAGGCTGCAGAGACTAAATGCCAAACTGAGTTAGTGTGCCTGAAGCATTCAGATGAAGCATTCTCAGATGCTCTGAGAACCAGAGTGTGTGGACCACCGGAGAGATCGCTTTACCTATTATGGGACACCACGTGCATCCGAGATTATCTGAAAGCCTCTTAAGTGAAGCCTTCTCATCATGTTTTCATTCTTGCCTTATAATCCAAGCACTGGAAAAAAATTCCCCTGCTTATTCTGTAAAGGCTTGGAATCTAACCTCTAAGAACACGACTAGACCAGACACGTTTCTTATTAATGCCATGCGTGGTGCCATTCATTGTGTGGCCAGGTACAAAACGCCCAAAACCTGTCGTAGCACAAATGTTTATTGTTATAGACAAACGGATAATCTTTCTGTTCCTTGGTTTCTGTGTGTTTCAGTGGAATATGGGTGTTTTGGCAAGAAACCAACCTGCCAGTTGAAGGATTCAAGGGAAATGAAGGAAAATAAACAGTTCATGTTTATAATGCCTTTATGAATTTACTCCGCACATAATCAAAACCATTCATTCTGACTGAAGCAAATTTTTGGTAATAAAACTGGTGATATGAATAAAAATGAGTGTGATAAATATTTCAGCAGTGATTGCTGGCACAATGAGAGAGGAAGAAAGAGAGAGAGTGTTTACCTGCACAGATGCCATAAAAATATTGATAGTATAATTTCAGAAATAATGTAAAGTAAAACAGTTGTCAGTAGAAATGTCAACTGGTAAAGATTATTGATATTAATCTTTTTATTAACGCCCCATTTTTTGTTTGTATGCATGTATTTTTCTTATTCATCTCCAGGTACAATGGCTCCCTTCCTGGTGGAGATAAGGGAAGGAAAAGGAGTCGCTTTGCTCTGTACAGGAGGGCAAAGGCTAATGGTGTCAAGCCAAGCGCTGTGCACATCCTCAGCAACCCACAAGACAGCAAGGTGTGTAGTGTAATTTAACACATTTAACACTAGTGGATTCAAGAAAAGTTGATTCATTCCAGGTGTTTTGAACATCCTGATGCTTATTGCACCTACCCATTTAAAATGGCTCTAATGCGTTACACTGATGTATCACTGGGGTTGTAATTAAAGAGGAGGTGTGACCTTTTGTTTCAGGCAGTTAATAGCAGGGGGCAGCACAGTATCTCCTTCACGCTCTCTAGGAATCAGACTGTGGTGGTGGAATACTGTCATGATGATGACACAGATATGTTCCAGGTAAGACACTGAAGGCTCAGGAAGGCTGTTTGGATCTGATTAGGAGAAATTGAAATGGGTTAGCAGTATGCAAAAAACAATGTATGTAGAAAACATTTCATTTAATTATTTTTGAAGGCATCTTTACAGCATTTCCTTCCATGTTCCTAACACCTTTGAACACTACTGTATGCTTTATCATTTATGCTGATGGCATGGACCCATCTTGTCCATACTCTATGTAGTAAAATTCAGGTTTTTCTCTCTCTGCCTGCAAGGATTTTCTTGTTAGGAATGTTGATTCCTCTGCACATGGTAGGATGTAGACTGAAATCATGTGAAAAGAATGTGAAAAGAATTATGTTTACTGTTTCCTAGGTTAACCTTGTATTGTGATATGATTCTTCATTTGTTTCGCAACATACTGAAGGTTACCAACATACAAAATATACTTTCAAAATGTTTTTCACTTGGTTGACATTTTTAATAACTGTCTCAACAAAATCTGACAGCCAGTTATCATCAAAGCTTCCAGATAGTAGCAAAGTATAATACCCCATTCCGACTCACCCTGAAAACTGTATGAGTTTCTGCTATTATGCTGTAATGGTGTTGTGTAGGACCTGGTACCATTTACGGAAATCTTTTTTCATGGCTCCAGTGGGAATCGGAACCATCAGATTTACGTGTTGTGACCGGTCGTTATGTTGCTGGCGGTGACGTAAATGATATTGCGACGGCACTACTCATACTGCCGCTATGTAAAGCAACCGGCGGCAAACTCAAAGCACCAAGCAAAGAAAACACCAGCAGATACAGTATAAGCAAAAATGTTATAAATAGCATTTGCTTGAACAAAACAAATGTTCAGAAACCGGAAGAGAACTCTCTCAACAGAGATGTGATGCAGCTCGACTCGTGCCATGTTGCTATCATCTAATGTCTCAGCATGGGCTATTCACAACAATATGGACTTGCCGCCTCGTGAATTATACATCATATCCGGTCTCGCATGGTTCACACGTCTCAAGGAGGTTCATGCTCCATAGCATTCTGTTAAATACAGTCAGGTGGGAATACACAGTGTCCGTTCATTTTCCGTTATGGAAGACTGAGTGGGAATGAAAATTGTTGTTTTTACCACATACAATAACAGATTTCCTATGTGAAAGGGGCTTGAATTCCGTGGTGTGCAGTGGACACAAATTGAAATGTAGCATTTAATAAATGTTTGTGAATGGGTCATAAATCACTTTGTTTGTCCTTGTCTCTAGATTGGCCGTTCCACTGAGAGCCCCATAGACTTTGTGGTGACGGATACACCAGGAGGATCAAAAGAGAGCGAGGACTCTGTTGCACCCAGCACCATCTCACGCTTTGCTTGCAGGGTGGTGTGTGAGCGCAACCCCCCCTACACTGCCCGTATTTACGCAGCTGGCTTTGACTCCTCCAAAAACATTTTCCTCGGGGTTGGTATTCCTTAGTGGCTTTTGGAAATATTTGTCATTTTAAGATTTGCTTTTTAGTACATAAAACAGTAGTGCATGAAACAGGCAACATATGGTTGTCCATCATGTTCTGCTCACTGTCAGCAGAAGGGAGTGCAGCATGACTGTCTTCCATGTGGCACTGCTGTACTGTGGTTATAATAATGGATTGCCGCACTTATTATAAGTATCAGCAGACTACTCTCTTTATAATGTGTCAAGAGAGATTTCCTTTCAGAGCTCAAGTGGTCAAGAGCGTGAAATGATCAGGGTTAAGTACTGATCTCTTGTTCCATCTCTTGATTTTCATGAAAGCTGATGAAGAGTGTGTGTGAAAAGAAAACAAATGAAAGTATGAAAAAGCAAGAAATAGAAAATAAACAGGAAAGATGGGGTGGACAAATCAGTAAGGACAATAAGTTTATGTGTCCAGGCTATTGTTTTTTTTATTGTTATTTGGACAGCGGACAAGTAGGCTAGCATTCCACCAGATATTTTTAATCTCTTGTTCAACAACCAAAGAAAGACAAACCCCTACTTGCTATTAACTTTAGCATAATAAAAGTTTTGTGGGGTTTTTTTTGGGGGGGGGGGGGTGATTTGGTATATTAAAAAATGTGTTTCACAGTGGTGTGACTCATCTCGATCTGTACCTAGCATGTGTGCTTCTCGTTTGGAATCCCACTGCTTCTCCACTACACGCTTTTAATTAGCATGCATGGAAGGCATACGACCTTAACAGAATCAGGAACATGCAAGTACAAGAAAACACTTACAAAACCAAGCAAAGTAAAGTGCAGTGTAATGTTATCATATAACGCTCCTGCTAAATGCAGTTACCTCACGTTTAAACATATCAAGAAAAAATAAACATGCTAAGCAGTGTTGAATAATATTTTTACTTGTGATGTGAGGACAGAACTGCAAGTCATATTGGAAAGGCTATCCAATGACTTAGTGGCTTTTTGTCGAGTGTGTAAATATAATGTGCTCCCTCAGACACTTAGAAAATGAAAATGACTATGGCCGAGTCTTCCCCTACACAGGAAATTTGTGTCTTTATTAAGGCACAAGTTGTTGTGCATCCAAAACAGGAACTAGGCTAGAGCTTTTACTTGCCTGGTCTAACATGTCCTCCTGCCCCTGTGCGGTCCTTGAAGACATGGTTTGCCAAGGTTGGTGTGCAATAACTTGTGTGACCTGCACTGAGCCCGGACCTCAACCCTACTGAACACCTTTTGGATGAATTGGAACGCTGACTGCATGCCAGACCTCCCTCCTCGCCCAACATCAGTACCTGACCACCTTAATGCTCTTGTGGTTGAATGAGTAAATCACCACAGCCACACTCCAAAGTCTAGTGGAAAGCCTTCCCAGAAGAGTGGAGGTTATTTATAACAGCAAAGAGCAACTAAATCTAGTATGGGTTGTTCAAAAAGCACATATGGGTATGATGGTCAGGCATCCAGCGTTTGTGTTAGGTTTAGGTTGTCTCACTGGATATTATTACATTGCCCCTGTTATATTTCAAGTATAATCCTTCATGTATCAATTTTTTCCTGTAGGAAAAAGCAACAAAGTGGAAGAACCCAGATGGTCAGATGGATGGCCTTACAACCAACGGAGTACTGGTGATGCATCCACAAGGTTTCCCAGAAGAGTCCAATAAGGGCATGTGGCGGGAGATTTCTGTCTGTGGAAATGTCTACAGTCTGAGAGAGACCAGGTCTGGCCCCATCCGTGGCCAACTGGTACGTAATATCACTAACCATTTACTTCCCTCACTCCCACAGCAGGCCATAGAGGAAGCAGTGAATTTTTTCCAGGTACATAAAGAACAATATATTTTATGGCTCCAAGTGTTTTGTTTACACCAGCAGCAGTCACAAATGAAGCTTAAGACTCATTGTCTTGTGTATACTTGTTTTGGATACCACTGATACCAAAACAGGGCTACTGAAGAGCTAACAAAAAGTACATTTAGACATATGTACAGTAAATCTAAATGTGATGCACAGTACCAAAAATGGAGCAGTCATAAACTTATTTGTTTGTTTGTTTGCTTTAGTGGCTTTCCTTTGAGGCACAGTTCATGACACTGATATTAATCTGTGATGTCTAGCTGGCAGAGTGAGACTGGCTTTAACTAACAGACAAGGAGGCAATTTCCAAGGAGCCATCTGTCTATCCAAAGCCAACATCTGTTGCAGTAACAAAGTCCATAAGAAAAGTATTATTTTGAAATATGTAGTCGCAGTTTATCAGTAAACTAATTTTTTTCGCTATTGTAGAGACAGCTAGGATGACAACCACATGAGAATGAGTAGCTAATGTCCCTGCAAACATTGTCAGTATATTCTGTTTATTGCGAATGATTGTTGTTAAACAGCATTTGGTCTGTGTTGAAAGATTAAAGTTGTGCTGAATTTTATTGAGATTTCTCTCATGTTGATACATTTTTTTTATTACTTTAGGCTCAGGGTGAAAGCAGTGCCCTGAAGGACGGCTCTCTGGTAGACCTGTGTGGTGCAACATTGCTGTGGCGCACAGCCGAAGGCCTGCTTAAAGTGCCCACTTTGCGTCACCTGGACGCACTGCGTCTGGAGCTGAATGCAGCGCGTCCACAGTGCCCAGTGGGCCTAAACACGCTGGCATTCCCCAGCCTACCCCGTAGCCACAGCCTGGAGGAACGCCAACCTTGGGCTTACTTAACCTGTGGCCACGTGCACGGCCGACATGACTGGGGCCAGAAGCCTGAGCATAGCCGTGAGCGCGAGGGAGGTCCCAACACAGGTGGCAGACGGGAGTGCCCTCTGTGCAGGTCACTAGGGCCTTACGTGCCCTTGTGGCTGGGCTGTGAGCCTGCGTTCTATGTGGACGCAGGTGCTCCCACCCATGCTTTTGTTCCCTGCGGCCACGTGTGCTCAGAGAGGACGGCAAAGTATTGGGCTGAGACATCGCTGCCACACGGGACCCACGCCTTCCAGCCCATATGCCCGTTCTGCTCCACGCCTCTGACAAGCTCACCTGGCTTCACCCGCCTCATCTTTCAAGGCCCTGTCGATTGACAAGTAGCCACAGGGAGTACAAAGCGTAATAGGAGTGCTTTCTTGGGAGTGTGTTTATACTGTAGATACACATGCTGAAATCACATGCAAATCTACCGTAGCTTCCTTAGTATATGCACACACTTAACTCAGTATGTGTATTTTGCATTTGAATGCAGCCCTGAGTTAGCCTGGTGAACAACATATGTTTAATCTTGCTAGTAATATCACCGTATTTCTTTCATGGATTCAGTCAGGAATTGACCAATAGTGAGCCAGATTAACATGCACTGATGAGTTGCAGAGGCAGTTCATGTTTGATGATATTTGAAGTAAATAACTAATTGATTGAAAAAAAAATGCTTGAAGCTATTGAGAGTCATACTTGTCATTATTAATAAGTATGGCATAACTGAAAAATCAGAATCCCAGTGAAAACGAGGCTCTTCTGAGTTTAGCAAGAGCTTATTTACCAACTTGCTAATTTGTGATCATGATATACACAACCAGTGCCAGACAGAATCTATGGAACTGATACAAATTTACAGTACCATGTGTCTCTTCAATTTAAAGGTGCCATAGAATGCATTTATTCAGTATTTTAAATTGTTCATTGATGTCTAAATAGATATGTGACAACCCTATGATTTGGCCCTAGAATGAAACAAGCTGTTTTCCCTTTTTGGTGGTCTCATTAATAAGTTGATGCATTAATAAGTTGATGATAAGTTGATTGGCTGGTTTGTGATGGCAGTTTAGCAGCCTACATCATTTGTAAGCGGGAGCTAATATGATGTACTCTGAAATGCAGAGTCATACTTCAGCTCGCAGACAAAACTAATTTTAACAGATTGACTAGATGTCTTGTCCAACGAGAATCATTTCCCCTTCAATGTTGGATAAACTAACATTAGCTAGAAGGTACGAGTTAGCTATAGAGTGGATATCTCTCTAAGCAACCAAACTAGCTTCTGAGTGATGTCTTGATGAAGACAAAAGATGATAAATTAGAGATTTACTTTCCAAAGGAATTGACCAAGATACATCTTATATTGTAGATTTATATGATAACACAGGCCATTTCTTTGAATGGGATACAGGCAGGAAAATAAAACGATCCTCCGTGTACATAAGCGAGGTCGTCATACAGTGTAGTTAGCTATGCTAGCTACTTGGAGCTTGCTAGTAGCTAACGTTATCCATACTAGCTACCTGCTTTTGAGCTTGACAATAACACAAAGTAAATTAAAGTTCTTAGCTAATTATGAAAGTTTCAATTTAAGATGATCTGGCTTCAACTGACAAAAAAATGGATAAAATCACACAGCCTGGCTAGCTACTTTCAGGTTGCGGTTGGGGTTGTATTGCTAATAAAGTAGGAACTGCCCCTCACTTCAGTGTTAAATGCTGAGTGAAGTCTGCTCGATGTTATCCAAGGTTTTAGACACTGTCCAGAGTGAAATGTGCAGAGCAAACTAACAACGTCAAATTAAAGTTGTCAGGGATCCTGTTAAAGATGAACATCAGTTATGCCTGTTGACAGTGTGGGTTCTTGGGAAGTTTATGAAAAGTTCCGACATCCCTTCCCAGCCTGGAACAGCACATTTGTGCAAATAGTCTGCCATTTTTGTTGCTGTTGCTCTGTTGTTGTTGTTTTGTTTTTCACAATACCTGCAGAACTGCTGGACTGCTGCAGTTTTGGCTGTGCAGTTCCATGGTAATATTACCTGGGCTAGAACATGGGCTGGTGTATGCAAAAATGGGGGTGTAAATATTAATGCATCACTACTGTTACAAAATAGGTTAGGATTTTGGAATTAGACCATTTTTCTGCCCTCTTTTGCATATGTGGGATTTGCTTTTGAAAGAGACAACAGTGTTTGAGATTCACGGTATGTCAGTTCCATGTACCGAACCCTCCTTTTTCAACTATGCCAAAGTAAATACAGATTTCCATTCTATGGCAACTTTAAAATTGCAGTATATACCCACCTATTGCATACTAATTACTGGGCCTCTGGATGCTTGTAATAAGTTGTTGGGAAGTTAGATTGCAACTCTTTGTTGTTTTAGTTATTAGGATCTCAGGACAGGAAATGGGCACCTGCTATGGAAACCTGTGACTTCTCGAAAGTTTACATCTAGCCTTTAATCTAGGGAGTACATGTCCATGCTGTTGATGGACTCCTACCTCCATCTATGGCCACTTGTACTGCTTCCTCAGTGCATTATATGTGCTTTCACTGCACTTAACACTAAAAAGGAAACACCCCTCTTCAACACTCATCTGAAGCAATAAGCATTCCTAGAATTAAGCTAAAGCTCAAAGGAGAGATGCAACGATTCATGAGTGTACCACCTGATTCTACCTTATGTGTGGTGAACTCGATGAAGTCGTTGAAGGGCTTTACCAAGTCATGAGAAATGTAGCCCTGTGGTTTTTATTTTTTAGATTTTTTTTAGTTCTTTGTATTGTTATGATTGTTTTAGCATTTAAACGACAATTGAAGTTGTAGCTGCAGTATACACAGTAGTAGTTAAAAAAAAAAAGTCCAGATGTAATATTTTTGTACATGGTTGTGTTACTAAACTTTGGCCCAAGGTCAGTTTTTTATATAACAAGTGTTTCATGTATATCTATTAATATATTATTTTCATGTGTAAATATGATTTAAATCCTGGAGCGCCCACAGCAGAAAAGTATGCCTCACTGTGTCACATTCCCATACGATAGCATACTAGGGCCATTGTAGGTTAAAAAATAAATAATACAGAGCTGCGGGAGGGGGTAATATTCTGAGAAAAAAAATCAGAATTTCAGAAATTAGTTGTAAATTTCCAAGAAAAGACTAAGATATTCTCTGAGATTATAAAGTCATAAATTTGTGAGAGAAAAAAAACTCAGAAATTGTGAGATTAAAAAGTTACAAATTCATGAGAAAAAAAACCTCAATATTCTCTGGGACAACAATCACATGCTTCCCGGCTGCAGTGCAGTCTTGGAAATGTACTTGAAAATATCTTAGCGCTTTGTTTTTTAATATTGCACATTCAAGGAGGAAAGACTGCATTTCCTATAACTCTCAGCTCAGCCATTTCAAAGTAACAGAGAGTTGGGCAGATGAGAAGAATGCACACACTGAAAGTAACAGGAAACTGCTCTTGAACAATAATTATGCATTTATAAACAGCTAAGACAAAAAAGGACGCAGATAAACAAAGCTGTGCGGTTTATACATCTATCTCCTGTTGCATCCAGGAAGTGCGACAACTACATGCTTACCGCCTTCCCAGCTGCAGTGCGTTCTGGGAAATGTATTTGAAAATCTCTTAGCACTATATTCTTTTATATTGTGCAATCGAGGAGGAAAGACTGCATTTCTTATTAAGATGCTGTGGCGTCTGTGGTGTGATGACGTTGATCCAGCTTTGCAAAAAGTGAAGTGATGTGGTTCCTTGACAACAAACGCTATTTTTATATTTACTTTTTCTCTTAAATTTGTGACTTTTTAATCTCAGGAATTTCTGACTTTTATTCTCAGATTATTACCCCCTCCCCCAGCTCCGTAATGCTGAAAAAAAAACCCTGACTATTTTTCCATTTTTTTTCTCATAAATTTGTGACTTTTTAATCTCGGAATTTCTGAGCATTATACTTGGAATATTACCCCCTCCCACAGCTCTGTAATGCACAAAACCCCACTATTTTTCCAAGTTTTTTCTTGTAAATGTACGACTTTAATCTAGGAAATTTTTTCTCAAAATGTTATCCCTTCCTTCCGCACGGTATTTCTTTCTTTTCTTTTTTTTCTTTTTCTTTTTCTTTTCCTTTTCTTTTTTTTTTTTTTTTACCTACAATGGCCCTAATATGCCTTGGTACTCCAAAATGTCATAGGAAACCCTCAATATAGTAAGCAGTATGAATGTACTATTCTAGGGCCTAGATAATAACTCTGCTGTTCTTGGTGCTATCATTAAATTTAAATGCTTCATATATATTTTTATCTAAACATCACTGCACTCCTTGAAAGGATTTAATTGTTTTGGTAACTTAATGTCGAAATCACCCACTAAATCACTTCTACACATGCAGGCTTTGCACTATGCATGTTTATGATAAGCTTTTCACAGGAGAAAGATTTTAAATTGCAAATATCCAGTGTTAAGACAGATGCTCTCTACTTTACCTCACATGCAAGAGAAGAGACCTCAACTGAACATATTTTTGTATTAACAGGAAGAAATAACATGATTGATTTTCACTTTTCTTGCTTGTCATGACTATTTCATACAACTGAATTAAATTTTGTCCTTTTTTTTTCCTTTCCCAGAGGCATGTTTGTCCTATTTGATGCATTGTGTCAATAACCACTAATACTCCTGAGTTGATCTATCTTGTTTAGACAACTAAAAATGATATCTAGCTATACTGTACTCATCTCCTTTCTGCCAAGTTAATGCATTCCTTCCTTAGTTTTGTCACTCCTGGAGACTGAGACCAAGTTCATGTTTTTGTTGTGGTATTTTAGTGTCTTACATACATATATACATATACACTCACTGTCCACTTTAATAGAAACACCTGGGATAAGAGAAGTCGAAGGACAATGGCTGTCACCTGGTCTTTTTCCAGTCTTCATCTGTCCAGTTTGGGTGAGTCTGTGCCCAAGATAGCCTCAGATTCCTGTTTTTGGCTGACAGGAGTGGAACCTGATATGATCTTCTGCTGTTGTAACTCATCCACCTCAATGTTTGATCTGTCATGTATTCTGAGACGCTTTTCTGCTCACCACGGTTGTAAAGAGTGATTATATGAGTGACTGTATCCTTCCTGGCAGCTCAAACCAATCTGGCCATTTTCCTCTGACCTCTCT
>JAOTRR010000036.1:198859-209910 GCA_028570945.1 Gogo arcuatus
TTATGTCAAGAACCGCTCAACTAAGTAAAGAGAAATGACATCCATCATTACTTTATGAGGTTGACTTACGGGACCAGACAGTCTTGTAATAGCATGTCAGAGTCAGAGCTGTGTCAGGGGTCAATTTCAATTAAAGTGCTATTACTAAATATTTTTTTAAGAATTAAATTTATTTTAATCTTAACGTTGATGTTTTCTCTCTTTCCCTGCCCCACCTTATATAAAAGTCTCTTTAAAATTCAACATTGTGTTTTTTCACTTCTATTCAAGATTGTTTTTAATTGTAAGATTTCTTTATGATATAGTAGAAGCCAGTAATGAGGGTGGCATAATTGAGAACCGAGAAAATAACTGCTCATTTTAATGCTTCAGTAACTTTCTAAAGAGGCCATATAGGAAGGAGACAGGAACAGCACCCAATTCAGCATCCCCTCATGCCACAAAAATAGGGCTGGCTCTCGTGGCTGTCTTTATTCTATCTAGTACTTTTTTTGTTGTTCCCTCATTCCTGGTTGGTTGGTTGGTTGGTTGGTTGGTTGGTTGGTTGGTTGGTTGGTTTGTTTGTTTGTTTGTTGGTTGGTTGGTTTGTTTGTTTGTTTGTTTGTTTGTTTGTTTGTCTGTCTGTCTGTCTGTCTGTCTGTCTATCTATCTATCTATTTATTTATTTATTTATTGCTAAAGTTGTAGACCTTTTCGAATGTGCTATAATTATGACTGAGGAATTTTAAATGGAATTTAGACAATTATAATTGTCTTTTTGATTTTGTCATGGTTCCAGGTTTATGATTGAGTTCTTATTGCTATTCATCTATTTGAGTGCTCACTTGAATTGAATGGGTTTAATCCAAACCTCATTAACTCAAAAAGCAAGTAAATAATAAATCATTTCAACTTGAGCAGGAATAGTCCAGGAATAGAAATCCCTATGGCTCTAATACATAAATAGCCATAATATTAATGTACAAATTTCAATAATGGACCCGATAATTAGATTCACAAAATAAATATGTGTGGATGGGGTTTGTTTATTTGATTTTTTTTTTTAAATTATAGTTAAAGGGATCCCTGACTGCAAAAGTTTGAGAACACCAGCCTTAGTGTATCATGGTGGCTCAACTGTGCCAGTTTGTGTTGTTTATTGCTTTTTTTTTGCTTTTTTCTTCTTCTTGTATTCTTACCCTTCCCCCTCTCCCATCACTCATTCATAACTCATCATGTTTTGTTTTATTTTGTTGTTGTTTTTGTCTCTGAATGTAGGTCATTGGGTTCTAATTGGTCACAATTACAAAGAGGTGTAACTTCCCTGCAAACACACCAGACAAAAGCACCACAGAAACAAACACAGAAAAGACAAAAAAAATGACTCATTTTCAGGACATTCAATTTCAGTGCTAATTGGAATGCTTTAATTTGCTTAATTTGTATAATATAACTATTTGACATTTTATATTCAGCAAGATAGAACTTTATAATACTCAAGTCATGATTTGGTTCCATTTACTCACAATCAATAAAAGATCACCAGATGTTCAATTATTCCTGTCTTCATCACATATGCATCTTTCTGTTAAAAATCAATAACATAAGTCAAACTAAAATTGACTGAAAATTAACTGTTTGAAATGGTAACTGTAATTAAAACAGACTGACCATTTGAAATGTGAATAATAATAATTGGAAATATCTTAGACAGTGACTAGTTGCTGGATTGAAATTCTGAGGGCTGTCCTGGAAGGACTTTGTTATTCCGTGTGGCATATTTTCAGTATTGTATTTCCACTGTGACGTGTGTAATCTGCGTGTACCCTTAATCCCAGAGCAGGTGGCCAGGCGTGTGGTCGCAACGGGGGGCAGAGGGGACACGCTCACCATGCTTCAGGAGGCAGGGGGGCATGGCTACGCCACACTCATCCACGCTACTATACACTCTCTCACACACTCCCCATTAATAAAGTGTACACAATGACCGCCACACCAACATAAGGGTCCACAGACCTGCACGTGCCAGCATTCATGAGCTTTACATCCAAACATACACAGAGACATGAGAGCCATCCACAGCCATAAACAGGTGGGCCAGAAAAAGAGGGAGGGCTTGGAAGGGGCATCTGTTGACAAACCCAAAACCACCATCCCTCCTTTATGACCTCCCCATCTGCTCGTGTGTGGATCTGTGTGTGCATGTTCAAAAACCGAATGATTTCAAGCCATAATTATTTATTTTACATCTCAATTCTGTTTCTGAATATAACATCCAAGCATGAAAAAACAGTCCTTATTAAGATCTAAATATATATAATTTTTATTGGCTCCTTCAAAGAAGTCACTTGTAATGGTGTCATGGAAGTTACTATGAATTTATCACAGTGACAGTATAGTGTAATCCAGGTCAGCTGGGGGCCTCACACTCGGATGAGCTAAAGGTTCATGGGCCTGGACCACACTGTGGAGTGGACATGTGAAGCAGACTGGTGTACAGGGGCACCTGCTCAAAAGTCAGTTGGAAACTCTAAGGAGAAACACTTGGTATAAACTATGGAAAAATGTGTTTATTTACCTAAATAGTTCATATTAGTGTACATGGATGGATCCTTTTCACAATTTGATTCAACATCTTGGTGACACAGATGATAGCACAGTTCTTCTTTCTGTTTCATGCCTGGACTTCAAAACATTATAGAAATTTCCAAAAAAAATCAATGCACTATAATCAAGTCCATTAGAACTGCATGGAGATTTTTTATGAATTGTATTTTGCACTGTTTACCATCAAATCTGTGTGGTTACAATTTTTAAAAGTTCTCTAGTCTGTCTGGTTGTGTGCTGTGATCCAGTAGTTTAACGAATCTAGTTTAATGAATACCCAAACTACTATAAACTTCAATCCACAACAACCTTATATATCAAATGTGACATATTAAACCAGTGAAATCTGCTGAGCCTATGTGACTCCGTTTTGCATTTAAAGAGATTCATTCATTCATTCATTCACTCATCTTCAGTAACCTCTTTATCCTAGTGAGGATCATGGTGGATCTGAAGCTAATCCTGGTAACACTGTGCACAAAGCAGAAATACACCCTGGATAGGGCCATCACTGATTTAAAGAAATTTATCTTACTAATAGCTTCAGGTTATGATGGTCCAAGTATTGATCTGGTCCTAATCCCAAATTTAAAGGTTTCCATATTCCTCCTCAACCCTGTCTAAGTCTTATCTTCACAAAAGCTTTTCCCCTTAAAGTGGAACTCTTTTTTACATGTTAAAAGACTTGTAATCAGCTTATAGTTTTAGAGTTAACTATATCCACTGTTTTGACTGAACGTCTCTGTCTCTGTGCACAGTCACATCCAGCTGGTAAAGTACACATCAAACAAAACACAGAGTTATGCAAGATATATAAAGGGAATAACAATAAAAACTCAATTGACTTGATATTTTACATGCTTTTTTTTAAAAAATCATTTACACTTTCTTCTGTTCTAGACTTTCATAACATTGGCTATTTCAGTGTTTTTGGAAATCATATATGAATGAAAAGAATCCTATTAAATTACCTTAATTTTTCTGACTGGATCAGCTGAGGGCTGTGAAAGCACATACCATGGTGCTATAAATTCCTCTAGTTTTTTAATAATAAGGAAAACATTATAACATATAGATTTTATTTATTTATTTTTATTTTATTTCCTTTTCTTTTTCCCCCACACCACCCAGCCTTTAACTTGACATAGTAGCCCTAATTACTTTCAGCTCCTGTGAGGGTTTTTAATACTTCTGCTCCTAATAATGCAGACCAAAACGACACACATTTATATTTAAGTCTAAACCAATAGTAACTGGTCCAGTAATTGCTGTATGGTCAGCTGATGCTCTTCAGCACTGACAGGCAGCAGATTCCTGTGGACAGTCTATTAATAAAAAAGAGTTTATGGTTAATAAATCTGCTGATACATAAGTTATAGATTCACCTCTGATTTATTTATTGGTGATCAGATTCAGAGATCTTGTGCAGACACAATATCGTTGTTTCTGTAAAGATTTTTACACAACCAAATCCTAATAGTCTAAATCACAAAGAATGCGGTTTAAAATAAATAAAATTAAAGCAATATTTTTGTTTATCCAAAGAAATAAGCTAAAATGTGTTCGTTTTAGGGGAAAAAAAATGAAAGATTTGTGAGGGTAAATGTGTCCCAGATCCGATATACAGTACTGTGAAAAGCCTTACACATTATATATATATATATATTTCTTTTTACACAAATTTTGTATTCGATGCTAATTTGATTATTTCGGCATTATTGAGCCAATCAGGTGAAAGATATGTATTAAAGGTACATACGATGCATGCTACACTGAAAGGTAAAATTTTCACTATTTTTCTGAGTGTTGCAATAATAATAATAATAATAATAATAATAATAATAATAATAATAATAATAATAATAGGCTATTACGTTTTCTGCCTTTAGATACGTGCTATCTGGTTTGTTTTCCTCATTATTTTGTTTTATTCTCTTTCTTCCGCTTGTCACACTGGGGGAACACTGTAAAGTTTCTCTGCAGTCTTTAGACCATTAAATCTGTAGAATCCTCACTACAACCTTTGAGGAACATTTGTGGTGTATTGAGGAAAACTGAGTGTAATTAATAAACCGGTCAAGCACTGAACTGCAAAATCTAACAGTAAAAGATTTAAACACATTTTTTAAACTTATTATTTCAACCACTTGACCAACTTTAGCATTGACCTCAGTTGATTCAGGCTCTAACTCTTCAATTAGTTTATCAGCCGCAGCGGGTCAAAGAAAAGCTCGTGAAGGCGGTTCACAAAAGCGAAACTCCGCCTCCACTGAACTCCACCCCCTTCATTACTCTCAAACAACATGCAAAACTATTCAACACAGAGGCTTGGGTACACACAAACACACATAGGCAAAATAAAAAAACCCACTAATGCTAAATTAACACCAAAGTGTTTAGCTTAAAAAGAAACAAACAAGCAAACAAACAAACAAACAACCCCCCAAAAAACCAGCCATAATTCACAAAATTTAGTACCGAATTGTTTTATATGCCTGTTGAATTGTTTTATGTTTTTATATGTTTTATAATAATAATAATAGTTGTTATTATTATTATTATTATTATCATTATTATTAGTAGTAGTAGTAGTAGTAGTAGTATTTGTATCATCATCATCATCATCATCATCATCATCATCATTGATGATGGCTTGTTTATCATGAACAGCGTGACTCGACAGCACGAATATTTGCTGCATAGTTCCAGGCGGTTCCTTCAGTCTTATTTAATACAGTGCTATAGACGGCTTCAGGAATGACTGTCAGCTAAGCTATTTCTGCCACCCCGCCTAACAGGAGCTAGCTTTATCAGCATTATATCCCACTTTTAAACCTACTGAAAACATATCTGTTAGTCAACACGATCATTCAGAATAAATGCTGACTAATTTACCTTCGATCAGATATTGACAGTGACACTTCAATTAGGTAGATATCTGAAAAAGAAGTATATCAAATCAAAAATAAAACACATTCCTTCAAATTAGAAATGTTTTAATATATGTCAAAAAATGTATTAACAATTCCATGAATAATTTAGCGTCATCAATAACAACTAAAACAACAACAACAACAACAACAACAACAACAAGTCTATTAAAACATACAGCGCAGTGTTCCTTAAAGGAAACCTCAAATGATCTACGACGTTCCACAGTTTCAAAAAGATTTTGCCTAAAAAAAAAAAAGAGCAAAAAAGAAAATCTGGTCACAACAACGTTTGTATGCATTGATTGTCTTCTACAGCAAAAACAAACATGTATTAATATTTTGTCATAAATAAAACAGTGCATAATAGTAATGAAATATCGACTTCAGTTTGCCAGAAGTTTCCAGAGCGCTGAGTTTAAAGCCATGAGTTTCATTGGTGGTTATGGTTAACATTTTTGTCTGAATGAAAATATAATTTAACAGCCTGAGTTAAACATGTGACAAACTCGGCACAGATTCTTTCATTTGCGTTGTTTTGGAGGGAGAATTCTACAAACTCACAGCGTCGTATTTATCGAATAAATTCAATAATTTAATATTTCTGGTCTTTTTGTGTTATTACAAAACTTGAAATTTCCACGAAGAGGTTTGATCTTTGTAATCCAAGCAGTCGGTATTGAAGCTAAGCTTCCAAGAAGCGCTTTGGTCCTTATAATCTAAGCAGTCGGACGGCGCGCTGATCCCGAGACCGGAAGTTACGTAGCCCTGAGGTGTGAGTGGGCATGAAGGACTCAGGTGATTGCTGACTGTACTCGTGCTTGTCGGACTCAGGGTGGATGCGGGGCCACTCAGCCGGTGATGCACAGGCCCAAGGTAGGAGCCACAGTCCATTCCGCTGAAATAGGACGCGGTGCCCGCGTAGTGCTGACTGTATCCGGGCGCCTGCGTGTAGGTGACCGGGTAAGAGCGCTGCATACAGGATAAAGATGAGGCAGAGGAGGTGGAGGAGGAGGAGGAAGAGAGCTGCTCTGAGATCGGAGAAATGGAGGCCGGGCTCCAGATGGACACTGGGGCCGTGCTGGAGGACATGCCCGGTAAGGAGGTGCTTGAGGTGCTGGTGAACGGGCCGCTGCTGCTGCTGCTGCTCTCCGGGTTTATTACCTCTCTGACTGGAGAAGTCTTCTTACCGACAGGTCGGGTTTTGTTCTGCGTGGCGGTCTGGGATTGCTGCTGCTGCTGCTGCTGACGACATTTCGCTCTTCGATTTTTGAACCACACCTGTTGAATTAGGTGGGAATAAATATATTTAGTTTGACATTGACACACCGGTGGCCTGTGGATTAATCGGCCTGTAGTCGGCTGTAGATGTTCATGAACAGAGAACTGAAACATGCAGCCTATTTGGAACAAAACTTAAAACTTAAAATAACGCCTGGAATTTTATCATATTAACTATGAAATGTGTAAAGTGTTTATTTGAAAATAAATAATAAAAATCCCTGCTTGCCAAAGTTAGATTAAATTTCTCCAATCCCCATAATTAAAGTCAATTTGATTTTGGTACTAAGATTTAAATATATATATATTTTTTTTTTTTAAAAACTGTATGTGTTGCTCACCTGTACCCGCGATTCAGGAAGGTTGATTTTCATGGCCACCTCCTCGCGCATGAAGATATCCGGGTAGCGCGTCTTGGCGAACAGCGCCTCGAGCACATCGAGCTGCGCGCGCGTGAACGTCGTCCGCTCACGTCTCTGTTTACGGGGGGTTCCTGCCATGACAAATATCAATTATCTTTTTTTAGATTAGATATAAATGGATAAATAGTGGACTAGAATTCCTATTCTGCCTTATAGGGTAGGTTAAGGCAAAATGCGGTATGTAACTATTTTGTAATAAATAAGTATTTGAGGATTTTGGCAGTAATTTTGTTTAATCATAAATAAATACCTAAATATTAGGCATCGAACAAGAAATGATAATGTCTAAATTCGATTCCAATCCCAGTTTAAATTTGGCTGATTAGACCGAGTGACCAAAGAAGTACAAAAATTCGAAATAGAGTTAAAAGTTGTCTGTGGTTTTAAAAAAAATACAATTTTTTTTTCTACGTATAATACTAATTGTTATTGGAGTCATGAGGGCAAATCATGACTAAAGTTTTTTGTTGTTTTTTTTACCTGGATAGCCCACACTTGGATGCAGCAGCTCCATCGCAGTAGTAGCCAGACTGAGCCCGTTCACTGTGTACGGTGCTGGTTTCAGGTAGGACATCATGATCACTCCTGGTTGAGAGAAGATCCTGCGTTCACTGCTGCCAGACGGGACAAAAAAGAACGCACCCCTCGGTCGTGTTTCCCTTTTAGTGTGTAGTGCTCAAGGACAAGGCCACGAGACAAGGAGTAGGGGAGTGAGGTGCTGACGCTGTATGTATTTGAAAGGGGCGGGGCTACAAAACATCCCATAATTGCAACACGCCTTATTTGGGAACAAAAACAAAACAAAAACGAAACAGGGCGTCAACTAAGTATTTAAACTGACATTCTACTTAGTATTTTGTTTATTCTTTGCAATTTTCTTTCCAAAGCATTCTCTCCTAGCCTACTGAAACTACTCCTACTGGAGTCCTCAAGTTATTTGCTTGCTTGCTTGCTTGTTTGTTTGTTTGTTTGTGTAGGCCTATTTATGTTTTAGGTTTTTTAAATGATTTTATATTTGATCTACGCACTAGGTGAAACACTAAGCTTGCTTTTAAGTGCGCTAATGTGCAGTTTGGGACGCAACCAGAGTCCACTTTAAGGTGCGCACTAAGACCCAACATGGCTCTGTATTTGCATAGTAGCCGTGGGGTTTCAAGACAAGCTAATTGTTTCCAAAGTAGACAGACTGATTGGGGGCCATTTGCAAAGACAAAGGCTACTGTTGACCAGATAAATGATGGCGATAACAAAAGCCCCTTTGGCGATAAACAATAAGGCCCAGCTGTAAGGCCCATCTCTCCGTTTTGTGGCTCTGCAACTAAAACTGAAGCCATGCCATTTTCTTTCAATCGCCATCTCGTGTACATTTCAATCAGTTGTCATTAAATTGCAAACAGCAGCTTGGGAAATGACAAGAAACTTGCGGGGAACCTCAGCTAATTCTAGTCGACACATTACTGACACTCCAAGGGTAACTCTCGCTTAATTAATTGCACCAGGTAATTAGATTTTCGTCGCGGGACTATGGAAAAGTGTTGATGAACAAAGAGTATTCAAAGTTGAGCTAAACAAACAGCCCATGGTCTTAGATAACGTCTCAAATGTCCCACTATCCCTCTTGTAAGCATAAAGAATGCGAATATAATATTTAAAAAATGAAGGAAAATGAAAGAAAGTGTAAAAACCAGTATAGGCCTGTGTTAGGCAGAAATACTGGCGTGATTTATACAAAATATGAAAGCATTGCAAATCATTTAGACCAAACACAGAACAGAATGAGGATGTGACATAAACAGTGAAAGGACTTCTGTAGAGGAACAATCCCTTTCAACCTGTAACTTCGGCTATTTTGTGAAAGTCCTTTAGATAACCTAACGGCTGCTTCGCTCAGTCTGTTAGCTGAAAGCCCAGACATCATCCACCGGTTGCTCCACATCCGCTCAATAATTAATTATTGAATTTTTCCAAGAAATTAACGAGCTAATCTGGGCCGCACGCGCTGCTCTAATTACGCGGCGCTGCGCGTGACTGCGCTTTAGAGCTCATTCATTTACTGCGTCATGAAAACACAACAGTCTGCATTGTTTTTCTAGCGCCTTGAGGACTAACTCTAACTACCCTCAGAATTTCACTTTCCCAAGCTCCACAATGAGGATGATTATTAATAATCATATTATACACAACAACAACAACAACAACAACAATGTATTAATCAAATAATAATTCAAAGATATTTAAATAACATATGTTGTTTAATAATTCCAGTAATGCGTATTCATATATTTATTTTCGTTCTCCTCTTCTTCCTCTCCTTCTATAATAATAATAATAATAATAATAATAATAATAGCCTATTAAATGACTATTGTCCTTACTGTTATTTTGTTTATAAAGGTAGAATTTTTAATTAATAAATATACTGAACAATATTTATATAATTAAACAGTATTATGTTTAATTATTCTAATGATGGCATGATGAACTGAAGGTTTTGCTTCACCTACAAAACCCTAAACTCACACCACAAAGATGGTTAACTGGTAGAATGAGCATCACATGGAGCATCCTCTCTGCCTGTGAAGGCGATCTTAACTTTAGGATGCTTTTTGGCAAACCTGGCACAGATCTCTCCAATGAAATATGGCCATTTTACATTTATTAATTTAATTGTCTATACTTTTATTTCCTGATGATCAGCCCTCATCATATTAAAGCGGCTGATGCTTTATATGCCTTTGCATGTTTAGAAATATTGTCATATATCGGATACTGTTGTGGCAGAAATATAATAATAATAATAATAATAATAACAATAATAATAACTTTTAGACTAAATCGAAATAAGAACCTATTATTTGAAGTAAATGCCAATAGACTACTGAATCATATTTGCCATGACTATATATATATATACTGTAAAAATATACAGTGTAACTGTGCTATATGGTCTATAAAACCTGACAAATTGAAGAGTTGATGTGTGGCCATCACTCTCTTCTCTTTATAGGCTAATTTATTCATTAATTTTCTTCTCTTGTGTTTTCATTAATATCATATCTCCAAATATTATACTTGCAATTATACTTAAACCATATATTATACTTAAACATCTTATTATAATTCAAACCAACTTAAGGAGTTGTAATGTATTTTAAGGGGTTATGTGCAACCAGACAGTACACCCACATACTTGCTTCTTGTTTTTAGGGAATGATTGTTTGTGAATTAGGAGAAAAGGCTTGGCCTAATTGAACGCCTACAGACAGAAGGGAGGAGTTGGGTGGAATGGAGGTGGGAAAGACAAAACCACAATGTAGAAATCCTACAGTAAACAGCCCACCTACAGCCCCTGCTCTCAGCCTGAGTAAACATGCGTTCTATTTAAGACACACACAAGAACACAAGTGGACAAGTGCCTTGTAAATTTTCCATTTGCTCAGTGTATTTACAAAACAAACTGAGGAATAGAGCGATTAAAAATGGCAAGAACAAATAATTGATGGAGTGAAACAGTGAAGTGTAAAGTTAATCTGGCCTGAATAGCTGTCTGTCTGAAGAAGTGATGCCTAAAACTGTTTCTTTTTTCTTTTCTTCCCCTCTCGTTCAAACTGCTCCTTCACTCTTTTTCTTTCTCTCAACCCTTCTATGTGCCTCTCACTAGTTTTCTGCCTCCTTATCCTTTCTAATTAGAAGGTCCATTTTCCTGCCCTAATCCTCTCCAGACCAACAATGCAAAAGAGCCAGTCTTTGAACAGCCGGCCTAAATCCACCAGTCAGACGCACACACACACACACACACACACACACACACACACACACACACACACACACA
>JAOTRR010000036.1:221593-235708 GCA_028570945.1 Gogo arcuatus
GGGGGGGGGGGGGGGGGGGGGGGGGGGGGAGGCGTTAAGCATCCGTTCATGCATTTATTATATCCCTTAACTTTTCCTCTCTCTACTTATTGTATTTTAAGACTGTTCAAGCAGGCTGAATCATGCTGGACAAAATGTTTAAATTATAACTTCATGTAGGCTACATGATTTGAACAGACTTTAGGCCTATGTTTATTACGTTACAGTAGTGCATATTATGTATCATAAATACGTGTAATATACTAATTATGACAATTTTATAACTTTAGCCAAAGGATATGTCTTTTTTTTGTTTGTTTGGTTTTGTTTGTTTGTTTGTGTCAAGATTTTTGGGGTCGACTTCTTTTTTGTGTTGACCACGCCCCCTTGTTTGGTGTCATTTTAATTTTAACCTAAATTTAACATAAGTTTTGATTTTCACTTATCAGGCCATGATAAAAATAAATGGTGCTAAGTTAAACTGACCTAACTGTCCCAATACATCTGAATTTACTCTACTTTTTTTCGTCGGTTGTATAATTATAAACAGATTTTCCCATGTCTGTGTACGGCCGTGTGTCGTGAAACTGCTTTGCAGCAATAATGGCGATCGTTTGGACACAGCGCTTTCCGGCAGTGAGGGGAACGACGCGGTGCAGGCAGTGAGAGAGCCGGAGCTTATCTGAGGCTGAAAATGAGTTGTCGTTTTTATGGACCCGTTTTGTTCAGTGTCTCATTTATGACTCTTGGTGAATACTGCTTCCTTTATTAGGTTTTGTAACGTGAACGCGGATGGCCGCGGTTCCAGCTGGGCCTGGCAGCGGATCCCGGGCAGAGATGATTTCCTTCCCCGGGAATGGGTGCTCTGTCCTCGGGGAACGGGAGAACCTCGGGCGGAAGCTGCAGGACTCGGTCGTGCCACATACTGGCCAGAAACCATATGTGTGCGGATGTAAACTTGAGCGAGGTAACACCCGGGATTACCCGTTCACGGAGCTGAACCACCAGTGTGAAACGTTTGAGCGACGAATAAATGGCTTAAATTGTATCGGAGTGTCTGGTTTTATCCATAATCATAAAGAGGATGAGAGCTTGAATGGATTTAAAGTGGCTGCAGAGCACTGTGACAGATCCAGCTGCGTCCAAAACACCAACAACCCAGAGCACAAACTAGGCTTACCTTACCAAGACATGAACATGAACAGTGACAAGAGTATAGTTACATTATCTCGAACTGAAGCCAGTCAAAGTCATGCAAATATTGGATATGATCTTGGTACTAAAGTCACAAAATGTTACCTAAGGACTGATCAGGGACCTGAGGTAACATCTCAGACTGTAGCTGCTGCTGATGGACCAGTATTGGAGATGTGCAGGTTAGACCTGAACCATTCGCCTGCCACAGAAGTGAACCAAAGTCAGGATGTTGTGTATGTGCACTATGAGTCTGAACTTCAAATGCCAGGCATAATGAGACTGATAACCAAGGATCTGTCCGAGCCTTATTCCATATATACATACCGGTACTTTATCCACAACTGGCCACAGCTTTGCTTTCTGGTACGTAAACAGCTGCATCTAAGCTTATCTATGATCTGGTTCAGTGAACTACCCGGTTATACATGCTGACTAAACCTCAGGATGAAATGTTGATGAGCAAACTGAAAATGAATATTAATCTCTATTTTGGACCAGTGGTTAAATGTAGCTAGAACTTTGTGAACACTTGCACTTAGGTTTTCATTTGGCCTAATGTTTCATTCGGCAACCACCATGCATTATTGAAGCACAAGCCATACAAAAAGGCCTCTGTAAAATGAATAGCATTTCTATCTAAAGCATGCCTATTCCACTCCCACTGCAAAGTCCCAAGGACATCAAGTGAAATCTGAGTTGGATCACTGGGTGTCGAAAAGCTCTGGTAATGCCTGAGTAGAGGTTATATATAATAAGCGTGCATATGTACAGTTACTGCTCGGCCACACACTTAGACATGGACCCATCATTTGTGTGCACAAACTAGAGCACAACGTCAGAGAAATTATTTAAAAAATGTAACAAAAACACAATCTGCAATTTTATCATAATTTTTGTTTTGATCATATCTTTGTCTAGACAAAAGTAACATGTTTTCACTAAAAAAGCACAGTGACTAATCCATAGGACATTATTCCATGATAAATGTTTCTCTTGAAGCAGGTTTAGCAACACCATTTGATGAAGAAGAGACCTGATCATGACAGAATTTAGCCAAAAAAAACCCTGAATAAATGTTTAACTTGCAAGAGTGATGTAGTTCATAATCTGATTGGAACATTTCTGTATTAGAGTATGTGCATCAGGCCAGCTTTTTCAATTAGCACTACAAAATTCATAGGACACTCTGACATTTAAACAACTTTGGGAAAAGTAGACCATGGTAGCAGCAGTGTAATATTTTCTCATGCAATGCACAAATGCATTACAGAAGTTTTAAATTTGTTATTTTAGTTCTGAAGTTCCTTAGAACTATTGGTCATGGCCTGCAGACAAGAATAAGAATGATAAAGAATAAGAATTATATATAGGCTGTCTTTTCTGTGGTCCCTGGAATAACTCATAATTTCAGCTCTGACTGCAGAGTGTCTAAAGGCGACCTTTGAAAAGTTTAAGGCAACAGTGAAAAAAATAAATCTATGTTGGTGTTATCGTCTTTTGAACATTTTGCATAGAAAAAATCCAGATAAAGTTAGAGCTTCTATCACTATACATAAGTATATTAACGATTGCCAGTATTTGATTTTTGAGCATTGCTTTTTTATTTCAGGCAATGGTACAGGAGGTCTGTGTGGGGGCAATTGTGTGTAAACTAGACATGCACAAGAAGATGTTTCGTCGTGGATACATTGCCATGCTTGCTGTGGACTCCAAACATCGTCGAAAAAACATTGGTGAGGTTTCCTCTCTTTAAGTTAAAGACCAGATAATTTTGTGCAGTCAAATACGACCAGTGTTTATCATCCGTATGGTCCAGGATTTATATTTTTTAAATAATTTTGAAGAACAAAAAACTTCAGTGAGACATATCAATACACACCATAAAACTACTAATTCGCTGTGTTTGATGAGGACAGGAAATGCATCTTGCGTGACCTTATACATGAATGTCCTTGGAAAACCTTGCACAAAGCTTTGGTAATTTTTTGGTGTTTTTCTTTTTTTTGTTAATTTTAGGTACTAACCTTGTGAAGAAGGCCATCTATGCTATGGTGGAGGGAGACTGTGATGAAGTGAGTTTACACGTACTGTTTTACTGATTTGCTCATATACTGTACATACTCAGATGATTGTATCTGGACAAATAAGAAAAGAATAGTGATTAGTTTATTTAAGGATTACTTTATGGATGAATTTTTGAATTTATTTAAGGATAGCAAATCTTTGCTTTAATAACACAAAGATGACATATTATTTAATTTATTTCTTTAAATCATAGGCACTTTGTGTTTTATGTTTCCGTCTGTACTAGGTCGTGCTGGAGACAGAGATCACTAACAAATCTGCCTTGAAGCTGTATGAAAACTTGGGTTTTGTTAGGGACAAGCGACTCTTCAGATATTATCTCAATGGTGTGGACGCTTTGCGGCTCAAACTGTGGCTACGCTAAGCTCAGGCCCTGTCAGAGCCTCTCTTTCTTCAGTACGCTCACAGTCAAAAACACAGTTTTGACTCGGCACAATCATTCAAGGCCATCTTTGCTGGTTAAACAAAGTACTATACTTGATATATCTCTATGAGAGCCAGGGAACACAACAGAAAAAAAAATGTTAAAACACCACAAGTGTAGCGGTTGAAGTCCTCAAAAAATCATTTGGTATGAATCTAAGCAGAGCTGGATCTCAGAAGAGCAAAAAGGAATCGATCTAGCAGATTCAAATAAGATTAAGCTGAAAAAAAGGAAGCGACACAAGTCATTTTGTGTTTGTTTGAGTTGAGGCTTCAAACAAGGTGTGTTTTTTTCCATCATGTTTATCCTTATACAGTGATTTGAACAAAGACTACAGGGTTTTTTTATGTAGTGTGGTGTGTTTGATTGCATTGAGGATTTGCTGTGAGCAGTGTGTGCTCGTAATGTGCTTATTGGTGAAGCTGACATGTGATTTCTACATGAGCGAGAGAGTTTTAATCTGCATTGGGCCATTGGAGTCATTTCTCCAGATGCTTTAGTTGTGTCAGGTATCATTTAATGGGCTACAAGGACAGTTAATGAACTAAAAGAGCAAATACGCAGTGTGGAAAACAAAGAATAAAAGTGTATCATTTATGAGCTCTTTAATGTGGTACTGATGCTCATATGCACAAATGTAATGCTAGTGTTAATACTTGCAATGGAGACCGTTTGAATAGTTGAATCGTGCCTGTTCAAGGAGAATTAATTTCCGACATTTAAATCTATGTCTTTAAAAGAATGTCTGTCCTAATGGGGAAACAAAACAGCTTAATTTGACCAGCTACTAGCTCACAAAACACCTGCTGAGTTGGTAGACCATTAAGAAAATTTGAGAAACAGTTTATGAATTACTATTATTAATGTTACATCATAGATATTTCATTTTAGTAAGTAACACAACAGTAAAACAATTATAAAATAAGTTTTTCTTTATTAATCAATTTAGTTAAGTAATAATGAAGGTGGGAAATAGCAGATGTGCCATCTTTCATGCATTTTGCATAGGAACTCTGCATTTTTTATTGGAGTACACTGCTATGAAAAAAAAAAACCATTGACACCTGAGACTCCTTACATAAATGTCTCCTTACAGAAAGCTTCACCATATAAACAATTATAGTCTTTGTTATGTAACAAAGCATTTTTTTAGACTTTTATTATTAGGCATAGACTAATCTGGAGCGTCCTCTATAAACGACCCTGTGAACGAGTTGTTACTACAGAACAGACTATAACGTATTAGAACGATGGCATTAATATAAATACGTGATTTGAATTACAGCTGACATTACTGTCAGAACTGCTGTTACAGAAAATTAATCAGATTCAAGTACTCAAAATATAAACATAATATTTTAGTGTTGAATGCAAAGGAAATAGATAAAAATAGACAAAGAATTGTAACATGTAGAACAGCTAATGGGTTAGGTTTCACTGAAGCTCCTTTATTATTACGCCTAACAAAAATGGTCAAAGAGTGGGAGAATGTGGTGTAAGTGTGGATTAATCATTTGTATGCCCAGACTTGCATCCTGTGAATTATTCTTGTTATCCAGTCTGCCAGAAGTCATCCACAGTGACAGTGACAGTATTTTTCTGTTGATCTTGCCTTGTGCTTTGGATTGTTGCCTTGTTTTATTTTTAAAGGTGTTTTTTTTTTGATAATTTTTTAAAAAAAAAATATAAATAATAGAATAAATATTATTTCATAACCAGACAAAATGAGGGATGCCAACTGTACACAACTACATATATAAGATCAGGTCAGACAACTGAAAATTGGAAATAATTTTATAATTGTGTGGCGTGTGTAATTACGTTAATGCATCAGCTTCAGGATGAGGTGTTTACTGGAGATAGAGGAGAGTGAAAGACTGAAGTACTTAACTGTATGTGGAAAGCAGGAGGAAGTAGAAGAGAAAAGAAGATAAGTGGAAGAAGAAGCAACTGAACTGTTCACAATTTACACGTTTCACTGAACTACATTTAAATAAAGTGTGTTTTAACTTTTGGTCTGTCTGAAGATGGAATGCTATTACCTGGAATTACACTGTAATGTAGCTCAATTACAATGTGTTGCTTAGCTTTGCAATTAAAGAAGACATCTCAACAATTATTCTATAACTAAAAGTGAGACTTCAATATGTACATTGCACTATTTAGATCCACAGGCAGAGCGCAGCACCAGAGCAAAACCACAACTTGCACAGAGCATCTGAATCAGAAGCAGACACTCTCTCAGCCCCGGGTCTTCTCCTACTTCAGTCAGCTGAGCTTGGCAGACAGTGACAGTCAATTTAAAACTCCTCATTCTTATTATATCAGACAGGGATCTGCACCTGACTAGAGGCATGACCAGATATTATGAAGGGAAGAATGAACACAACAGTCAACTGCAGGTCCAGGAATCTAAGTGTTATATACTTCAGATTTTCAGCACGTTAAATCACTAGTCACTGTGTGGAGTGTTAAAAATTAAATCCGTGATCTGGTTTTGTATTGAACCAGTTTCTCTGGTGCTTCTCCTTGGGCTGCATTAAGCAGTAGTAGTTCATTTGGGTGAGAGAAATGGTCAAGGTAATAATTTTGATGCCTAGCCTATAGACGTGTGAAAGTGTCCATGATTTTCTAGTTTTGTTACAGTGGTGAAAATAACAACCCACCATTACCAAACACCTTTTATAAACTTTGGCAATTAACAACTGAGAAAAATATTAATTAAGGCCTTAGTTTGTATCCACTAAAGTCAACCCAATCATAAAAACTAGAAAAATACAGTAACTGAAGAAAGTACTAATTATGTCCACTACTGCCTTTAATTTAATACTCTATGATACTGAAGCATTTTACTCTGCAGTGAAAATACGACGAAAGCCAATCAAAACATGTCTAAACTTTCAGACACAAGTTTAGTCTTTAGACTAAACATGAATTCACATCAACATCTGTTAAAGTGCCAGGACAGTGGATGTGACTCTTGTTTGTTATATTGTCTCATATGATTTGCAGCCTGTGATCTTGGCAATCCTGACCCATAAAAATAACCTGGGCTTGTTTTGGCTTCACCCTGTTTAGTGTTATGTCTGATTAACATAAAAGCCACACTCACATAATCTGGTTGGGAGTGGGTATTGGTAACGCTGAATTTGTAATTTAAATATTAAAATGAAAAAAATAATAATTTCAACTGTACACTGAATCACTAGCAATAATAGTCATTTTGATGAAGGGTGTAGAAATGACGAAATTCTAAGAATAAAGAGCATGAATAAAAAGAGCTTTATCATCCCCTAACCCAAACTCTGTAAAGGAGATGGCATTTTGTTGTGTCAAATAAAGTATTAATTTATTTCTGGATTATTAAATGTTCTATGGTATATTGTACTTTGGTCCAAAATGATGTCTGGCGTTTTTAATTTAATTTTATTTCCTTTTTTGGAGGTTCCACTTTACGGCGTCAACCATCTCAGTGTATGTTTGTGAAAGGAATCCAAGTGGTCTGTTTATTACTCAGAAATCCATTACTACTACATATTAAATGAGAATGACATGGAGGCCCATTACGTTTGCCAAAAGTGAAGAATGAGTGAGCTATATGGCTTCTCTGGATGGTTATAATACAAACCCTCTGTTAAACCTAGAGCTGTGCTATGTGGTCTTTTGCTGTTTTCACATTCACAATGTCCAGCCTTACACACCACAAACGCTTAATGATAGACTATTGTGGAGACTGTCCATTATCAGAAAGAACCCATCATAGATGCTGATGTACTTTAACATAGAAAACCAACTATATAGGTTCATGCAAGCATGCGTGATTTGTTATAAATATTGGTTTTACTAGGTCATTGTGTTTCTGTAAAACTGGGGTTTACAAGGCATGTCATCCTTTTATGCCTACTTTACGTTTAATCATTTGTCAGTGAATCAACCAGAGCAGGCTTTGGCTTTTTTTTTTTTTTTAATCCTGATCTTTTTTTGTGGGCAGCACAGAAGGTCAAATAAGTTTTGATTTTTTTCCCATGGTGGAGTATTTCTGTTGGCTAAATCTCTAGATACAAGCCATTTTCTATATTCCTACATCACTAATTAACAAATTCTAGTTTTCAAATCTTTTGAAGAAAAAAGTTCCATAAATCAGCAAGCAATCGATTTTTTTACTCTTAGATTCTTTAATATAACAGACAGAAAAATTGGTCATTATTACAACAGAAATAACACCAACACAGGCAATGTTGATAACTACAAGTGCAATTTGTTAGATTGTCACAAAGGCATTGGAACAATACATTAAATTTAAGAGCTGTCAACAATAATTAGCAATAATACAGCAGTAAACCTCGTACAGTACAATGAATACTTTATGCACAAACATGATCCATGTACTATATACAGTTCTTCATTGTATGCATTAATGGAGCATGTGTTTACGGTCAGAAAGTTGGCTACAGTAAACATGTGTAATCCATTATTGTACAATAATACCTTTGAATTTTTTGTCTGTTTATTTTTCATGATGATCCAATGCTTACATTAGCAAAAACTTAGAAATGCATTACCATTACATAAGCAGCTGCATAAAAAAAGAATAATGAAACTTTTTTTCATTTTGTAAAAGTAGGGTTGTAAGGTTTCTCTTAAAGAGCTCTGCACACAAAAATGATTTGATCTATTCTAAATACAGCAGGATGGCAGTCAGTATTTATAAATAGGAAATGGAAATCCATACAATTCCAAGAAGATACCTTTTACTCAAAGGAACAGTTTGACCAAAAATAATTTACCCAATTTTCTCATTTACCTCAAATGTAGTCGGTCATCCAAGACATTTATTGAGCAGCTTTTCAAAAGTAAAATGTTTTTTTTTTCCTCTTTCAAGGTGGACAATCCAGTATAGCTTTTCCTATTTTTTCAAGTAAGATGAAAAGAGATGAAGATTTAAGATCAACATGTCACATGCCTTTGCCAAAATGCTGCTAGCTAGTAACCTTATGTTAACTAGCTGTCAATATGTAACTTAACTATAACTATAATTTAATTTCTAGAATAATTTGATATTAATTTTTTTCTTGTAGAACCTGCAGTACATATTGTGTGTTTAATCTTTGCTGTTTAATGCATCTAGCCATAGAAACAGATTAAAGAGTCTAACTGCTAACATTCTAGTCACATCCTTTGAGAAAGTTTGACACTGTAGGATCAGTGGACAAACAATACACACTTTGAAAACCTATCTAGGTGCAAAATAATGCAATTGTAAAATGGTTTTGCTTTTTTGAAATGTAGTCGGAATGCCGTACATTAATCCATTAATGGAAAAAGCAAGCATTTTCCAGACTATTCAAAAATAAAGCAAGTTTCAAACATCAGTCATTTTAAAGACTTTTACCCTTACTGAATCTACAAGGCAAATGTAGCTAAAAATTAAGGAAGACTTACAGCTTCCTGTTTAGTAATAACGATGGATGTCTACATGATCAAGTATTTTCTTCAGAAGTCATAGCTGTCTACGTAAAACCATCCATATACTATATAAAGTTTCATAAAATAGAAGAATAAGTCTGTGAAAGTTAAATACACAAATCAAATTGGAAATGTGTCATCATCCAAATCACTTCTAATGTATAATATCACTTTTGGGTCATATTGTTCACTTAAGTTTGATGCCTGTACTGACAATACTACTTGAGGACAGACACTCATGATTGGCTGGTGATTAAAAGAGGGGAGAGAGAGAGAGAGAGAGAGAGACAGAGAGAGAGAGTACGCCATCCCTCCCTCCCCATGGTCAATTCTGTTTTTTGGACAATGGCTGTGGCATTGTCTGGAACTTGCGACCTCCTGATGATAGGGTAAACGCTTCTGCTGCACCATGTTTCTTGGCTGATCGACTACTATGTTTGGGGCCAAATTGACTAAATTTTTTTGGCCAAACTGGCACTTCAATTATTTGCAGAGATATTAACCCACAGAAATCTGCTGATGTTTGAGTGACGTTAAATATAGTAAAATGAGATTAACTTCACATACTGAAGTTTTTCCAAACGTGTTATGAGGACATAGTATTGTGAGATGGCTGAAGCCTTTTTAAAATGATCGTTGGGACAGTCGTTTTTCTTTGAGTGATTTAAAATTCATCTTCAGAGCTATCAGCTAGTAGCATTGCATGGTCTGGTCCACTTCTAACTTCCGTAGGTTGCTGTAGTCAACAAAAACCAAATACCAATCATAAGTGGACATACTAAATCAAATGTATAATAAGTATGCGTCATAAATAAGCTATTTTAAGAATATACTTGAACTCAGCATTTTATGTTCTCCTGTCTGGTTTACCTTCCTCCTCTGGTGCTTCAGGCTATTCCTCCTCTTACGATGGATCATCCTGATGCCATAAAGCGCTCCAACAATAAGTAGTGCCCCAGCTATACCGATGCCCACAGGTGCCAACATCCCGGAAACATAGCCAGCCTTAAAAAAAAAAAAAAAAAAAAAAAAAAAAAGAGTATTACATTCCACACTGGGCTAAATTATTAACCTTAAACTTTTTTGGAGAAATCACCTACCTTTTCTCGGATCAGCTTAACCCAGCTGCGTACTGCAAGAAAGCAAACAATAGTGAGCATGTAAGAATACTGAATTTCTGATTTTGAAATCAAGCTTCATGTACACCTGAACTGTTCTGTTTAGATGCTCTGATAGTTCAGTGTAAATTAAAGGCATTATGTGTCAGAATGAGCTTTTTTGAATGTGGTTTACGAGAAGTCAGTGAAATGACATTATTACTAAACTGTATTGTGGACAGATGTTCCAGTGTAATCATTATTGAGAACATGCACACTTGGTTAGGAAGGCATAATAATGACCAGTTATTTATCATAATTATTCAGTCAATTTAGGGACAAAGTAGTTTTATTTGCACTTCATAATTTTATACATACTTTTAGGCAGAAAGGTAATCATACTTTCACAACTAAACATTTAGAATTTAGTTGATTGTTGGGATTGTCTAAATCAAATATTACACAATATTAGGTTATTAGGCTACCTTAATGCCACCTCAATAACAATGCTGTTGTAAGAGTTAAAGAAAAATGCTTTTTATAAGAGCAACCCACAAAATGCAACACCATCTAAATCTGTATTTGAACCTGACGGAAAATCTGTGCTCTGAATTTAAGAGAGCAGTCCAAACCTAAGACTATAAAAGAATCTGAAATGTTCTGTAAGTATTAAAAGTGTTCTCCAGTCTTGTTAGACTTTGCAGGAGGCTCAGTGGTACTACCCTATGATGCAGAGCCTTCACCAAATATTAACTGTAATTAACTGAGGAGTGCAGATAATTTTGAAACCAGTGTTATGCAGAATTAATTAATTCATTCATTTTCTATGCCATGCTTATCCATTGAGGATCACAGGGAGCTGGAGTCAATCCCAGCTGGCATTGGGCGAGAGGTGGGGTACACCCTGGACAGGTTGACAATCGATCACAGGGCTAACACAAAGAGACAGACAGCCATTCACACTCACATTCACACCTATGGACATTTTAGAGTAGCCAGATAACCTAATCCATATATTTTTCGATTGTGGGAGGAAACCGGAGCACCCAGAGGTATGCAGGCATGAGGAGAACATGTAAACACCACACAGAAAAGCCCTGGTTGACCAGCAGGTTCGAACCCAGAACCTGCTTGTTGTGAGGTGACAGTGCTAACTACCCACCCCGTTTTGCAGAATAATTGCCCTATTTAAATAAAGCTTTTATGTTTGTTAAAATATAGTACAGAACTACTCAATGTACCCAGGTTTCTTGTCTAAATATCAGTAATCATATGTGCTGTTTAATTTTTCTCATTTTTATGAAGGGTGCCAATAATTCATCAAACACAGGAATGGGGAACTCATGATTTGATGCAGAGGATGTTGCTAACTGGTTGTCCCTGGAGAACTCTGGAATAACAGATCATATTCGTCTGGTCATTAGACTTGCCCCTTGAGTTACGTCGGCTAAATGAAAAGATGTTCCATAATCAAATTCATACTTCATATTCCATTTTCCGAGATGTTCGTAGTCTACTACACAACACAGAGTTCTATCACATTTCATCACATAACTGTAGACACAGACTCACTGAGGCCTTTGTTCCTCTGCCCCCAGACCGGAGGAGGAGGCATGAGGATGTAAGGAGGACGTGTAGGAGTATGCACAGGAACCTCATTCAGCTCCTCTTCACTGTCCTCTTCCTCCTCTTCAGATTCATCTCCATATTCATCATCTTCATCCTCATTCTCTGGATAATAAAGGGTAAACAATGTGAGTAATAAAACAAGGTTTATTTGCGAGAGAGGATATCTATAAGAACATACCTTGAGATTCCAGTTCCTGCAGCCCTGACATTGGCTTCAGCACTGCAGAGTGAGTCAACTTGATGTCTGCAACCTTCTGAGTGGTGCCTGACACAGGAGAAGGTGACAACCGAAGCACATCCACAGATGTTACGAGGACACCTGCATCTGCAAGAACAAGTCTTTTTTTCAATGATTTTAACTTCTTGTTCATTCTTCTTCAAATTTGGTTATGGCTGATGTTAAGCCAATCACTTATAAAAGCCACGCAGCAACTGCATAGCATAAATGTTGAATTAATGATGTGATGCTTAAAGGTAAAATCCATCCTGACTGATTTGCATATCAATATTTATAATCAATCTGTCATCTTCAATAGTGTCAAGTAATTATTTTATTGTTAAATTCTGAGTTTACTTTTTTGGTTTAAACTTCTTTCATTGACATGCTGGCCTATTTTCACTTTGGCTAACCATTTCCTACACTACCTATAGCTGCTGATATCACCAGTGGGAATTCATTCCAACACAGAAGGTTCCAAAGCTTCCAAAACTTCCATGCTAACACCACTGGTTTTTTCATCTCATAGATCACTGCTTGACTATTGTTCTTTTGTATTTAGGTGCTAACAGCAAAATCTGACCTGTTTGTGTGTCTTGTGTTTGAGATTATTGAAATGTTTGCTCTGATTAAAAGCCATTCTAACTCCGCCAGCAACGTCCCCCTGTGACGTCAGCACAGGAGACACCCATTAACTTTTCACAGGAATAAAAAAATACAGTACCTACCAACCAACAAACTAGCACCAGAATCGCTAAACACATTGTAAATACGTTAACAGAAATATATTTCTATGTTTCAGGACTTTTCTTTCAGTGGTCAGAGAGATTAGGACACGTAGCTGAGCTTCAAATCTGAACCCTCAGTGGTTTTGCTCATCTGTACACTGCCAAACAGTGATGTTACTAGTTGTAAAGCATTTCCTACATGCACTATATCATGAACCAGCCATACCTTGCAAACATATTACATGCATTACATAAATGTTATTGTATATAGAAATATTATGCATCACCTTACATGTATACTATACATACAAGAAATACTAGACAGCATTTATGCACTCTCACTCTGTAGCCTCTCTGTCCTCTCATTACGCTCCACGTCGGCTTCAGAGAAAGGCCCGCTGATTGGCATTTGAGATGACGAGACAATATCCGAGTTCTCAGCACCTGACATCTGCCATGGTGAAGGCCAATCCGAAGGCCCCAGAAAAGACTGATGAGGACTGTGGTCTGTATCCATGGAGAGTGTTTGCTCTAACTCTGTCTCCACGAGCATCCCTGTTGCAGGTACCATGGCAACAGACAGCTCAGATGCCAGTGCTGAACTACTGGATGGTGTGACATCATCAAGCGGCTCAAAGATCAAAGGGAGGTCTTCAGAAGACATGGTCGCCTCTGTGCCCACTTCCTGTAACAAGGGCAAGACACTCGCTTCTTCTACTGTTTCAGGAAAGATGAAACAAACAAGAAAGATGCATTTTATATTTCATGTTAAACATGCTGGGTGACTTTCCTAACTAAAATACTAATGATGACCCAAATAAACTCTACAAAAAATGAAGGCATTACAGTTAACCTTAAAATTCATGTCTGATTATACAGTATATTCAGTTAACTAGCTATGAGGACACTGAGATCCAGACTCACTGTAGTTGAATTGTCATTTCAATACAGAAACAGGGATGCCCTGATAATGTGATGGTAGAATGTAGCCTATTGACGACTCTCAACTGACCGCAGAGCAGCTGAGGACGCTGTATATACCTATAGACTTAATCGCCCATTATGTTTAACTCTCATGGGATGCTACACTACTAGACTTTAATTTGTTGAGAGGTATGCAAAGGACATATTATAGGCTAGCATCCAATATAGCTATATCAGATACGCCAGAATATATGATATACACGAGTGTTTATGAGAGCAGCTGGCAGTTTGTAAAATGTAAACCTCATTTTGTTTTTTGTTTTGTGTGTATGTATGTATGTATGTATGTGTGTGTGTGTGTGTGTGTGT
>JAOTRR010000036.1:302017-313252 GCA_028570945.1 Gogo arcuatus
GTCTATTTTGTTGAAGTTATCAACTGTTCATTGATGGAGACTTGAGTGCAAAACTATTCACGACAACTGCGGTCCTAAAGTTATCATGGCAATTGAGTGCAAAACTATTCATATTAATTGCAGTCCAAAGCCATCTTCATGGTTTCTAAGTGCATCTTTAGGTTGTCCATATAGGGCCATCGTCAGCAGCAGTGAGTGGGTTCCAAGTGATGAGAACTTCAACCAGAAGTAGGGCATCAGGAAGTGAGAATCAGACTGAACTGACTGACTGATCCTGCCTAATGCCTTAATTATATCCACTAAGAATGTTGAAAAAGATTTGATCTGGTTGAAATATAAACGGAACACTTTTCCTAATTCCTAAAATCCCTAACTGCCTAGGAAAAAATATGTAGGCTAGATGAATCGGACCAGCGGCTCGCGGACTTGTGATGCATGAACGCAATTAAGCAGCAGCGTAACATGAAGCCACAACACAGCCAAATTAAATTAAGAGCTGCAGTGTAGGAGGCAGCTGGGCTGTTTACTGCTGGTTATAAACACAATACTCTAATAAAACTCTATTAAAAATCTACCATTTCATGTTATAACTTTAGAATTATTTTTGTATTTCTCAATTCATACCCCAATTTATTTATTTATTTATTTATTTATTTATTTATTTATTTATTTATTTAAAACAAATCTCTCTCTCTCTCTCTCTCTCTCTCTCTCTCTCTTCCGGCGCACAATAGCTATGCAAATTAACTTGCCTGGAAACTACTTTTCATTGGATGAAGTGTTGCCATAGCAACACGACAAACGCAAAAATGGCGTTCCTTCAGTGGAGCTGCCAGGATGTGGCGAAGTGGATAGAATCACTGGGATATCCCCAATACACGGTAAAAAAAAATAAAATAAAATAATGCAAATAATTGTTGCTGCATTTTTAAACATCTTAACCAGATATTCAGGAATATTAGTATGATGGCATAGACTAGTGTCTATATGGAAATGAGTGAAATGAGTGACTAGTGAAAATGAAATGAGGTTATTTTGAGCAGAGACCCAACCTGGACCTGTGTGAAAAATCATAGGCTGTAAAAACACATTTTACCAAACAGTTCGCCTTTCTTTAGATTTCATTAGAGGCTAAAGAGCAATCCATGATAAGCCATTCGTGCTTTTAAAATGTAGCACAGGCAATAGTTTTTTCAAAATGCCTGTGTTTCCCCCCTCTTGTTAAAGAGTCTGGGCAGCTTTTCTTTAATAACGCTTTGTCATCACTGTCCAGTTGTGCTTTGCCAGCATCACGTGGAAAACAGTCTTCTTTTCATGAACATCAGCAGTGTGTGCTCTTTCCTTACCAACTTAATACACTGAAAAACAAAGACATCACATCACATTACAAGGCAAACCTAAATACAGAAGTAGGCCCCAGATGAACACACAAATGTTTTCCTTATTGCTTTGAAAATTAGCTTTACATTTGCTCTGATTAATTTAAGCAATAACATACATGAAATCATGTTTTTATATTGTGTTATAATTGTATATTAAACTGTTCACAGGCATGCTTTACTGAGAATTTCATCACAGGCAAAAAGCTGATTTACGTAAATTGCCATTATTTGCCACGATTAGGAATCATTGACTTTGAACATATGAAGGTAAGAATGCATCATCTACCACCACAGCATACAAATTCTGTATATCCTGAAATACATTGTTTTTAAGATTCTACCTAGATAAAAGAGGTTTGACATCTTTCTTTCTGTAGGTTGCAAATGACGTTACTTAGAAATGCTGTTATGAAATAACTGAAGTTTAGGAAAAAGACCACGCATAAAGTACCAACGTCTTCCTAGTTAATTTCCTATAAATTCCCATCTTTCTATTTCTGTACCCATGATAAAATTTCTGCACCTACCACCTCCCTGTCTCCTTCCTACTATTCATCAACTCCTACCCAGGGGGGCTCGACTAACTAGCACAAATCAGAAGCTACCCAGAATCAGCCCAAGTTCTCAGAGTTCTCCTTACATTTCACAACATCACACTTTTTTCACTCACTCCATATAATATGTGAGTTAGTCGGCCTAATCTAGGAAATTGAAAATGCACTTGTGTCATTAGTAATAAAACACCCCACCATAATCATCACACTGTGATGAAACATGCTGGGTTGGCTGATCTTTGGAAATTAAATCTTATGAAGATCACTGAAACATTTAGAAGTCAAAATCAAACATGTGCCATACTTCATTAAACTTGTTAGAACTATTATATATGAGTAATCATAATAAATCCAACATAGTTTCATGATATCCTTGAGAAAGGTATATTTCTGCTCAGAGTTGAATGGAGACACACCAGGTGAGCCTGAAAGACTCAAATAAGAGAAGACTTTAAAAGCCTGTAGAGGAGCTATAAGATTTTAAAGCATTTCATAATAGAGATCAGTCACACTTTTGTCTCTTTTGCAGGCGATCTCAGCACATGTCCGTGAGCTGCTAGGCATCTCAGAGCCATTGTGGAGTCGCAGTATTGCAGACCCTCCACGGGATGATATGGGCATGTTTTTGGAAGTCAAAAGCAGGACTGGAGAAAGAGCTGATTCCCTTACCTATGCTCAGTTCCTCGATTACCAAAAGAAGTAAACAACAAGATTACAGTATAAGCAGCTTATGAAGTTCAATAAAAAAAAACCCTAAAAGACATTAAAGCTTTTCTTTTCATTATAATTAGCTTTACAAATTTGGCCAAGGAGCTTCATTACATTTACTGTTTTTCACAACATGATCTATCCCTAGTGTGTGATTGCGGTGAATAGGCTATTTCTTGCCGGGCTTTGCCTTCATAATTTAAGTGTTCTTTATCTTATGTGTTTTACTAGGAATTGGAAGTTATTTAAGGTTTAATTTGGCCTCTAGTATGCTTGGCCTCATTTGGTCTAATCCTTTTTCATTATTTTAGTAGTATGAAACCCAAATACACACTGTACCTTTGGGAATAAGTTTATATCAACTATTAAAAAGAATGTATAAATTCATAGGGATTCACCAATCTGATAATGAGTTTCGATATCAAAGTCAATACTGGTCTGAAACACTGTATTGACACTGGATTTGATTGGACATGTTTTCCAAAACGATTCAGCGACATATTTTACTGCGTGAGTGTGCATTGTGTTGACCAACACAACACAGATCTTGCACTTAAACACAGCATACAACTTGTCTTATAACACACTGCCACTATTGGACACATGTTTTGCACAATTTGGAAACATAAACTGGTAGAGGGACAGCTTGTTTCTGGGAACACCATTGGAACTGGTGTATCTCTAATGCTTATCGGTGCATGGCATGTATAATCCCTCAGAACTCTCTGAAAAGAAGAAGATACATATAATAATCCTCTTAATTTTTTTTTTTTGGTCTGAAATGTAATTGCTCCGAGTAGAAAATGAATACTTATTTCAACAGAGTTTCAGAAGCATTAATGTTTTGGTTATTAACCAGCATAATGCATGGGTTAAGGCCTTGATATTGACATTAATCTGTTCTTAGTGCAGTTGATTCAGCTGAGGTATATGTTTAACTGGTCCCATTAGTGTTAAGATCTAGAAGATCCAAGACTGATGGCATGCCCTCCTGTAAACCTGCTAAGCAATATTGTGGATTAACTTTAACAATTAACAGGGAAAACATGTTCAACGCGGTCTTTCGGAGATTTCTAGTCTGAAGGCACGCACGTCCAGCTGCGGCTTGCGTTGCGCTGTCATCATGTCAGAGAGCGGCGGCGCGCGGAGAAGCGAGCGGATGTGACACCTGCTCCTCCGCCGCTCTAGACTGACACCACCGGAGGCCATATTTGGGGCGGGTGAGCCAAGAGATGCTGAAAACCTCTGCCCTGGCCTGCTGAGATGCGATCGCAGTTTGAGCCCAGTGGCGCTGTGTGTTTGCTGTCGGCGGCCACCGAGACATTTTCTCCGCTAAAGCGGCGCGTGCAGCCGTAATGCGGACACGCACGGAGAGAAAGACACGCGAAGAAGCATCCGCAAGTGAGGATTTCATAGAGGCACCTTGTAGCTGGACGTCTATTAGTCCCGCAGAGATGGGATCCCAGTCGTGTAGTTTTATTTAGTCATCCTATTAAGCTCGCCTCTTTCGGCCAACGCTAAAGCAGCCGTCCACAGAGGGACTGGGCGATCATGCTGTAACGGGAAAAAGCGGGATTTGGTGGGAAGAGGGGCGGTGTGCTACACAAAACAAGGCTCATATCTACACAAGGTAATTCTTTTACAAGGCGTCGCACCCTGGTGCGTTCCTTCTCTACGCTCCTGCTATTGCGCTAATATGAAAACGGAGATGAAAGTTGTTTGTTTGTTCATTCATTCATTCATTCATTTAGACAGGCATGGCCGATTGTCGAAATATGATCTTATGAAGAATGTAGCCTGTTCGTATAGACAGTACATTGCAAGGTCACAGAATTCCATACAGCAGCTGGAATCGCAACTGAAATCTAGGATTGCATTGCTACAAGACAATAATCGCCTAATTTTAATGCATAGGCTATGTGGTAACCAATAATGCATGGCTTCCAACCTAACCTTGGTGTTGAGATGGCAAGTTGAGCATCTTATTACCTTCTCAATACACTATGGCACTGATCACTTCATCTTATTAAGGCTTCACATTTTCTGGACGTATTAGGCCTATTTCATTCAGTTTGTTACCTGGAAAATGAAGAGATCTATCCGAACACACTTCTAACTTGCCCATGCAATAACAACCACGAATTAAAGCTCTGTGCATGCCTACATGCCTCATATCAGTGGTTCTATAAACTAAGGAAAATAATGAAGGCTGTGGAATAAGATCTTGTATGAGAGACCATGGATGTGAGCGAGACATGTTTTAAAGCTCACTCATACAGCTGAGGGCAAGATATTATGTTGATTTCACTTCAGTGCGCCCGGTACATGGGTCACAAAAGGAGCGACATCTCATTAAACACTGCACTAGACCTACCTGAAAATGGTGATGTCATCTGCATGTGGGTCAACCCAATTTACAGGGTGTATGTCTGAATTACCTGTCCTTAATTGTAAAAGGGGTTGAATCATAATTAATCTGACTGCACATGTTCAGAAAAAAAAAGGTAGTGAAAGAAACAGGGAGAGATAAATACATGGGTCGATGATTTTACTGACCTGATTTTAGTGACAGTGATACTGTGCAAGTAGTCACCACTGCTCCGTTAGCGGTATCTGTCCGCCGCCTGAGCAACCAGACAAGTCATGCAAACGCCTTTTAAGCATGAAGCTGGGCAGACATGTTCCTGTCACTGAAAGCGCTGGTGTCCTGTATGTCTGCAGTTTCCATTTGAAATCTTTTCTCTTTTATCAGCCAACTTGGAGGTGGGTGTAGTAGGTCAATACAGAGAGATATTCTTACATTTCAAATTGCCAGCTGGATCCTTGATAATTTGGTTTATAGATAACTACATAATAAAGGAATCTATAGAGCTGCCTAATAATCCAAAACATCTGACTACTGCAGTCTAAAACCTGATCCCCGATGACCCTGATACACACACAACATGGTGCAGGGCAGAAGCTGTCTAAAGGGAGGGCCAGAAAGTAAGATATAATAACCCTGAATTTATGAGTATTTTTAGAGGCAGGGTTTGGATGTATCAGGTTTTGTCTGCAATCTGACAGCGTCTAATAATCTGCAAAATGTGATGTATATTTGGTAAATATTTCCCCCTCTTCTCCCAATTTTCTCTATTCTCTTTCTGAGTATGTATTTATCCTTTATGAAAAGCACTCGTTCAATTCTTTTTAAAAAAAATCCTAAAGACGCATTTATTCTGCCCTTTTCACATTTGATGTTTTTCTCTTGGATAAAAAAAATCTCTGCTCTGAGCAAGTTGATGCAGTGTTTCAGTGGGGGGTAATAGCAGCTCCACTTCAGCCCAGCAAGCAGACAGAAGCTCTGCCAGCTAAAGCAGCCAGCTGGTTGGCCTGCAGTTGGTTAATAAAGTGGCATGATGTGAAGGGCATTTGACATGCTAAAAGAGTGTTATAATCAGCTCATTGAACAATTACATCACAGCTCAATTCATGTGAACTGTTATATTTATTACAGGTCACATAATGTGGCAAAATGTCACATATAATCACAGAAACACAAAACAGCAGCTCTTTAGCTTGTTTAGAAGCAGAGCATTTCTAGATTTAAAGAGAAAGGGTTGTAAAGGAAGTTTTATCATGCAAGATCTTTTTTTTTTTTCTAATCAGAATAATTTTTGTTGAGCCCTTTAAGATTTCTTATTGTATGTGTCAAGATAGCTCTACTTTGTGGCTGATTTTGCACATTGATAGCAACATTGCAATCTGATAAGTCCCTCATGATTGTGACAATGTTACATGGCAGTTAGTATTTCAGCTTAGTGTTAAGTTGACACACTCTGGGCCTGTTTCCCTGAATGGCATGTCACACTTAGATATCCCGATTAAAAGAATACACATACATCAATGGTGACAAAACTACTAAAGCTACTAAAATATAATTCACTCTGTATATTTTACAGAATATGAAAATACCTTAGAAAAAAATAATATGCACTTATAATATATATGCCCTACCAAAAAATGGTCTTGTGAACACTTCATAATTTCACCATTCATAATTGTAGGTTGTATTAAATGTTATATCCTTGTCAAGGTTATATCCCTGGCAAGAGTCATTAAATATATACTTTATCCCTCCTCACGTTTGTATAGTCAGAAACCTGAGCAGCAGTGAAGCACTATGGAAAATCAATATGAACACAACCACGTCTCCCTCTTGATGTGGCATCTGCGCTGATCCCTTCTCTTTGTCTCCAAATGATCTTTGGAGACATCAGCCTAATTTCAATGAGTAACTGGATGGCCAGAGGAGTCTTTCATCCCTTTATATACAAAGATGAAAGGCTAAGCATTATCATACCAAAACCTTGAATCAGTACAGCAGGGCTTTCAGTTTATCTGCCCAAGGCCCAGTTTTGTGCATTTCCTCATTCTTATTTTTGACACAATGATTGAAAACAAGAAAAAGGTGTGGAACATTCTTCATCATAGCTTGGCCTCTGTAAGATATTAGGAAATCTTTTGCACCTCAGAGTAATAGGTATTATTATTCTGTCCTGTTTACTATATAGACCTGAATTACACACTGGTTCATCTCTCTTCACAGGGGTGGTATTACAACAGCGAACCCAGATGGAGACCCTATTTGTTTATTTGATGGTCGTGATCATGGCAGTAAAAGCCCAGAAGATCCAAATATGTCCCAAACGTTGCATTTGTCAAGTGCTGCCTCCCAACTTAGCCACCTTATGTGACAAAAAGGGGCTGCTTTTTGTTCCCCCAGACATTGACAGACACACAGTAGAACTGCGACTTGGTGACAATTTTATCACAACTGTCAAACGGAAGGACTTTGCCAACATGACCAAGCTTGTAGACTTGACACTATCCCGGAACACAATAGGCTCTATAACACCCCATGCTTTCAATGATCTGGAGAACCTGCGTGCCCTGCACTTGGACAGCAACCGTCTGACACGAATCACAAACGACACCTTTAGTGGCATGTCCAAGCTCCATCATCTCATTCTGAACAACAATCAGCTCACATATATTCACATAGGAGCCTTTAATGACCTTCTGGCCCTTGAAGAGCTTGATCTCTCTTACAACAATCTAGAGAGTGCCCCATGGGTGGCCATCCAGCACATGACTAGCCTGCACACCTTAAGTCTGGACCACAACATGATAGACTATATACCCGAAGGCACATTTTCAGGCCTCATGAAACTCAAACGTCTGGATGTCACTTCCAACAAGCTTCAGAAGCTTCCACCCGATCCAGTCTTCCAGCGTGCAGGTGTTTTGGCCACATCAGGTATTTTGGGTCCGTCATCATTTGCATTGAGCTTTGGGGGGAACCCATTGCGCTGCAACTGTGAGTTGCTGTGGTTGAGGAGACTACGGCGTGAGGATGACCTGGAGACTTGCGCTGCTCCACAGCACCTCTCGGGACGCTACTTCTGGACGGTGTCTGAAGAGGAGTTCCTGTGTGAGCCTCCCCTCATCACACGTCATTCCCAGGAGACCCGGGCATTAGAAGGCCAACATGTTACTCTGCGCTGTAAAGCAAGGGGTGATCCAGATCCTGTTATTCACTGGATTGCCCCTGATGGTAGACTAGTATCCAACTCAACCCGAACAGTAGTACACACTGATGGGACACTAGACCTCCTCATCAGCACAGTGAAAGACTCTGGATCGTTCACATGTGTGGCATCCAACCCTTCTGGAGAAGCGCACCAGACTGTTCAGCTATTCATCAACAAACTGCCACATTTCACTAATGACACAAGCTTAGTACAGGAACCAGATCCTGGCTCCTCAGATATTGCTACATCCACCAAATCAGGTGGAGATGGTGGCACTGCCATTAGCAACACCAAAACTGGGCAGGAAAAACGGGTGCTGATTTCTGAAATTACATCCTCCTCTGCTCTGGTGAAATTTAACTTACAACGGAATATACCAGGGATTCGAATGTTCCAAATACAATACAATGGCACCTATGATGACTCGCTAGTCTACAGGTAAGACCATAAGTTTGACATTTTACAATAGGTATCATTATACATACAAATAGCTATATGCAATGTGTTCTTCATTTCAATGTAATGGCATTTTGGAAGCAGCAAACTGTGTAGGATATGTGTAGAACACTACATATACTAGTTTGTTGTTTCAAGGGCAAAGAGTTGATTAAAAATTAAAAACAATGTAGAAATGTAGAATTACTCTAGAGCCACTTGAAATAGTCTGAAAACATAAACCATGATTCTTATTAAGTTAAATAATATTCAGAGACTTCACAGAGTCTCTGATTGTATAAGTAAGGAGGATTGTGGGATAACTCAGCAGCAGTACTTTAAACAGTTCACAGAGGTTAAGTGGTTCATGAAAGGAAATTCAGGTGTATGACATCATCAGCAAGGAGCCCTCAGGCTATTTTATTAATATTTCCATAATTTGTCTCCCATTTTTTGCATTTCAGTTGAGCCCAATGAGTTCTAAGTACCAGAGTATTGATTTTCAGATTTTGCTGATCTTCTAAACCATGTGTCCTTGCAGAATGATCCCTCCAACCAGTAAAAACATCCTGGTGAACAACTTGGCAGCTGGGACATCGTATGACCTCTGTGTGCTTGCAATTTATGATGACGCAATGACCACTCTCACAGCTACCCGCGTGGTGGGGTGTGTTCACTTTGCAACAGAGCCCCAGTACCTCCGGTGCCACTTCATGCAATCACAGTTCCTTGGAGGTACCATTGTCGTCATCATTGGAGGTATCATTGTGGCCTCAGTCTTGTCTTTCATCATCTTCCTTATTGTACGTTATCGAGTGTGCAACCAGGAGGGAGAGGACAAGGGAGTGGAGCTGGGAGAAATTCGTTCGCAGTCCAGGAGTGAGCAGCTTCAGGTCTGCGGAATTATCAAGTCCATGTCCAGGCAGGTTCTGGGTGTAGAGATGGATGTATGTCGGAAGGTTTCCCCACAGCTGGAGTCAGTGCCCACATTAGGAACTACGCCTGGGCCTCGGCCCTCTAAACCTGCCCTTCCTGACTGCACTGTTACTACCTCTGCTGCCAGTCACAGCTGGCATCCTGCCTCCCCCAACACCCAGCGTCCCATGCATGCTGCCTCACACAACCCTGCAGGCCCTCAAAAACCAGACACACAGATCAGTGTGGAGCTTGACAACACCAACAAAAACAATTCAGCCAAGGCGCGTCCCAAATCTGCCCAAATACGAGCCTACTCCACCACAGTGATGCCAGCTTCCAGAAGGGTACAGCTCGAGTCCTCACGCTACATGACTGTTCCAGTTGGGTGTATGAGAGTGAGCCGCAGACACTCTTTAAATGTAGACTCCTGTAAGCAGACCAGCTATAGGAGTCTTCCGCAGCAGACTGGCAGCCTCCGCTCCAAACGCAGTCTGTCCATGAGTGGTGGAGATCTTCCCCAACTTGACGTTTCAGCCAAAATCCATGGAAAAGACTCCCTGTCCAGGTCAGAATGGGTTCTAGAAAGCACACTTTAATGAGGGGGTTTTTTTTGTTTGTTTTTTTTAAACCTTATCACACTGGTTTTTGGTAGACTTACAGACCATTTTATTATTATAGGTCAGACTAAAAATTCAAATCATTTAAAAGTATTTGGTTTCTGTCTTGGACATGGCACTCTTACATAATGGGAAAAAAGGCAAAAGACTGATCAATGTTTTTTTTTTTTTTAAAGAACAAACAAAATACCATTTTCTGCATATACTAAATAATGCAGTTGACATGTATATTACTTTGTTATATGGATTAATCCATACAGTACATCCTGTATAAACATGTTATGTTGTGTAAAATAAAATGTAAAAAGCCCCTTTGTTTTCATCTGATATTTAAACAATGAAGCTTTCCAATATAACTAATTTGAGATGCGATAATTAGTTAGAAATAATAGGCAGTACATTTAATGAATATAAATATTTATTTGCTAAAACTCACCCTCTAATTAATATTGTTCCTGATTACAATCCATTATCAGTGTTGTGAGATTAGTATAATGGTTTCTGCTGAATAACTGTTCTAAAGCCATCCAAACACATAAAAAACATGATATGACAGCTTTAATACCTGAATAATTCTACAGCAATGTACACTGTACAGAAAGCATTGTCTTATTTAATAGTAGGCAGGTTCCAGGACGTGTTTATTAACTGCACAGTGAACCTTCAAGTACTTGCAATGTTACACAACTCAGGGGGGGTGACAATCCTGATAAAACTGTGAATAAATCATATGTAACTTGGGTAATTGGGTGTGGAAAACAGTTTTAGATTCATAATTAAGTAATTACTCTTAAAATCCACCCAAATCATGCCACACCTGCACATTTTTTATTTAACAATCCAAGCACAATTTACAACCCGAAATCAGTAAAAGTTGGGACGGTATGTTGAAATTGAAATTAAAACTGAGAACAATGATTTGTAAATAATCTTTGACCTGTATTGCATTCAAAAGAACACAGCAGCACATTATTTGATGTTTAACCTCGTGAATTTTTTCTAAATAAACACATTTCAATTTTGATTCTTGCAACACATTTCAAAAAAA
>JAOTRR010000036.1:333676-346403 GCA_028570945.1 Gogo arcuatus
ACTTTTTTGTTTACCACATAATTCCATATATGTTCCATATGTTATTTCATAGTTTCAATGTCTTCAGTATTGTTCTACAATGTAGAGAATAGTCAAAATACAGAAAAACCTATGAATGAGTAGGCGTGTCCAAATCTTTGACTGGCATATACATGCTTTTTTTTTTTTTTAATGCTCATGGCCCTGTTGTGTATCCACAAAAGAACCAAATGAGATTAGTATTTTGTTTCAGGGTCTTGCAGACGGTGTAGTGCCCTCTGGCTGTCATGCTGTGTTTTATGATAATGATCTAGGCTTGGCAGAAATTCATCAGGAGATTAAAGCTTCAGCCTGTTTCATGTCTGCATGTCTGGGACTATAAAAGAATTCCAACAACAATAACACAAACACAAAGGGGGATTGCCATCTGTCCATAAAGAATGTGGCTGTGTATTCAAATATACACAATTATTGTATTTTAAATTGTCTTAATAAAATACGAAGATTGCCTCAACTGATTTTAGATAATTAACGCTGATACACTGTCAGATTGACAGAATCACATTTGGGATTTACCATAATTGTAGCGTTGTTTAGACGAAGGAGGTATGCAGGTTTCCTTGAAGACTAAATGAACAGTAGAGGTAAAGATAGCAATACACCTCATTAATGCTACATACTCGCTGTATCTACTGCCAGCAACTTGGTAAAAGAAAAATACACAGACATATCGAGAACTTTGAGTAGAATTTAAATATCCGTGATGGATTCTCAGTGATTGCTACTGCGTAACTGACGGCTATGAACAGATAATATTGTCTGTAATTGACGCATTGTAATAGGGAATGCCAGTCATTCCTCAGGATCAAATGTCAGCTTTCAAACCAACAAATAAAACACAGCTGAACCTGATCTGGTCTTTCAGAGCCTGACACCGACACTTTGACTCATTTTTCATTGGTAAACCCTGACATACACGTGACACACTATAGCAAAATATTACAAGTACTACAAATGGAATCATACAAGAAATGTAAAACAAAATAGCAAAGCAATTAAGCCTGTACTTAATTTGTATTATACCTAGCTGATTATAACTTTCAGAGCAAACACAAGCTCTAGATAAAGTGATCAGCTATTATGTTTCTTTGTCGGTGTTGTATGTCAAGCGTTTTTTGTGAGATTACACGTTTACAGTGACCTTTAACATTAACCTGTATCCTTGTCTGAACTTACAGAGTTCTCGCTGGTCTGTATGCATTGTCACTGGGCAATATAATCTGCACATGGTGGATAATTTCCAGTTATGTTTTAGTACGTGTGAAAAGTAATTCAGTGTATTAATACATGCTCCTTTTTCATCTTCATCTGCATGACTGGTTAACTGTGTTCCCATTTCTTAAATTTCCTCTACTAGAAACCTTGAACATGTTCAGAATAAGTACTCAGAAATATCAATAGTCCAGTTCACCCCATTCTTTTTTCAACATATAAAATTATTTAAAGTAGTTTAATCTGTGCTTATTTATGTTTACAGTGTATCATTATATTCCCTGACTTCCCATGTGCCTGTTAACATACCAACTAAACGCACATGATCTAAAGCCCTTCCCACACGTCTGAGTCCACTAACCATCCTCGTTAGAAAGATGAAGACAGAAGAGAGACGGAGAGCAAGCAGTACCTACAGGACATCTTGAAGAAGAAGAGCCGGCCTTGGCAGATACACAGACACCCACAGACCAACTCGCTGCTGATCATAGTGCACTCAGGCACTTCATCCCTTCTCTTTCTCTTTCCTCCACCTCCTGTCTGTCTCCTCTACACTCCTTCCTGCAGGTCTCCTGTTTCTCTACAGGGTAACCCCACACCTGCAGTGTAGCAGCCGGCTAGCGAGCCCTGACCAGCTCGTATTTCTCTAAAGCTCTCTGAGCTGCACTACCACACACACCTCCAGACCAACAGAGAGCACTGCAGCTATGCATGAAGGTGTGGGGTGACTCAAAATTGGTGTGTAAATAGGACAATTTACAGAAATTACTGTTGCTTTCTCAAGAACACACTGTGAGCTTAGCAGTGCAAAATTCTACAATTCATTTGCAGTAGAACAATGTACTTTTGGTGTCCTGACAATATTTTCCAGATATCCAGAATAAGTGTTAAAAGCTTTTACATCAGAGTACTCTATTACTAAAATAAAATATCATAGTGTAGTTTATTGGTATCCAGTCTAAAACTAGTGGAGTAAGCGGTTAGATATGAAGTTTGCCGAACACATTGATTAACAAGGAAAGTGTACTGTGAAATGGCGCACTGCCGTGTGACACAGTTACTGTGTTCATTCATTCATCTTCATTTTTAATGGTCATGGTAGTTTAAATTAGTCATTTCTTTATATGAATAGTACCAGCGGTACAGCGGATAACATTGTCACCTCACAGCTCCAGGTTCCTGGGTTAGATCCTGAGCTCAGGTTACTGTTCTCCCCATATTCCTCCAGGTTCTCCCGTCCAATATCCAAAATATTTTACAAAGACATCTTTTAAGTTTACCTTTATTCGATTCAAGTTCATCCACGGCACAAAGAAAGGACACAATTCATACACGGTAAGATGCATTTCATGTAGGCTAGTGAAAGCGTGGTTGGCTACCTAAAGCAAAATTTATATATAAAATAACTGAAATATGAAATGGAGCCTGGGCATAATTTATGGTAGGGATGGTGGGGGAAGGTCCCTATCACATTTCTGATTACCTAACGGTGTCCCCACCACAACTTTGATAATAATTGCATAAGCATTTAAATCAAATATAATAACTTCCATCAGCTGTACAAAGGGTTAACTCCCTCATGTTCCCAATGGATGAGAAATAGAGTTTCTGTTGGTGTTTTTTTGCTTTGTTCCTGCCTAAACATGCAGAGATGTGATTGCTGGAGTGCATTTTGAATGAAAACGGTGCAGTGCTTATTCAGAGAAGAGAGCTCGCTAGAGCACATTCCAGGCTGTCTATCGCAGATGCTTTGCCTTCTGTGATAATAACGTTATAGGACCAGGATCAAATCAACACATAACATTGATTTTTTTTCAGTGATATGAAAGACACAGTCAGCTGTCCTGAGCATACAGGCCAGGAATTGTAATAGTTTTGCTAAAGTTAGCACTGTACAAACAAAAATATTTAGGCATATTAACATTATACTTGTAGCTAGTATACTTATCTAACATTAACAGATAACATACTTAGCTGGCAAACTATATGTTATTGTGGCAGGGTGTGCTGTAGGGTGATTTTGTGCTATTACTTTTGACTTGGGTAACATTAGCTGTTCTTGTTCTTCTCATGTTGACATTATATCTGTTGGCTAAACAAGACGAGCATTAGTAATTCTTCCAGGATTGCTAGTTTGCCATTCTGTCTTCTCCAGTTTCAAATCCCATCTGTGTGGCTCCAGCCTAGGGTTACTTTAGTTAACGTTGCAATTAATTATTTTCTTCTGATGACTGACTGAACCTCCTGCAATATTCCCTCTTAATTCAACAGTCTGGATTAGCATCATGGACGCCGGGAATAAAACGGAAGACGTAAGGTCAGCACATCCTTCTGATTTGAGCATTGTTTTAAACCAATTTCTCCCATCGCTCATTCAAAGTGCATGAACAGAATGGCTTTTTTATTTTTTTAAGTTCAAGTGTATCACTTAGTGCTTGTCAATACAGGTATCAGAGAAAGACAGACCTGTGTGCTTTAATGTTATCTCATTGAGCACATCCTTCTAATGTAATTGTTAAAAAAAACAAAAAAAAAACACTATGTATTACATAGTGGTTGTAGGCTAAGTATTAAGTAATTAACACTAGGCTACAAAAGGTAAATTATCAAGCTTTGGGTCGTCAAATGAGTTTTGTGGGTCCACTTACAGCAATCACAGCCTATGTGGGTGGTCTAGGTTTGTTGGGTGGGTGTGTGTGGGGGGTAACTCCTGCTTATGCTTTATTTTTCTTTTTTTTCCACATTATTTTTAATTACATTGGATCATAGTACTTAACTACAAGTCATATTGGCTCAGTTCCTCACTGAAAACGATTGAACAGCTATTAAAATGGTGTGAATCAGTGATGGCAAGTTGACAAGTTTAGGGTGTTAAAAAAAGCTTTGAACTGCAGAGCTTGTTTGTAGTCAACAAACTCAGATAGAGGTAAGGAACATTGACTTCTTCCCCTCTAATTTTCAGGCCTCTTTCTGTTTAGTCCTGGTTTTGCCTAATAGGACAAATGGAAGTAACCTAGAGAATAATCTAGATATTAAAAAAAACAGCTGCTTGTAATGTATTCTTATCTTCCCAGAACTTATTACATTCTGCTGCATTTATTATTCTCACAGAAGAAACACTTTGTTCTTATTCTGCCTCAGACTCTTTATTTGTCTCTGTCATTTTGTCTCAACAAGAACAAGAAAAAGCAGAGAGGTGCATTCTAGTACTGAACCTGGGGAGCGCAACACAGCCACTTGGGTTAATTAAGATTAGCATTGTACTGGGAAAATCCTTCTCAGTTAATAACGTAGCAGCCCTTATTCTAATTTATTTCCCTATAAACACTTTCTGCATCTTTCATGCTTATCATTGTCACCACGTTGAGTTCATACTATTCATGTCTGGGAGATAAATCAAATGCTGAATTTCATGCATAAGGCCTGTGTGGGGCTCATATATAGATGAATATATGTGAAATAGCCTGGAAAAACCCATTGGATATCAGTGAATTCTGGCAAGTAGCCAAAAAATGAGTAAATGCGAAAACAGGAGGTTTTGACCAATGACTGTAAACAGCATCGACGATGTGGCTCCATGCCCTACCAATCTATAGAAATGAAGCCAAAATTCCTCTGCCATGTTGTCAAATTTGGAGGCAGAGTCTGTGCAGTAAGGATGAGAGTCAAAGTCAGTTACACCTACTCATTTGGTAGGCCCGCCCCCTTCTCCCAATACCAAGGTCCAGCGTGTCACCAAGGCTGTCAATCACTTCATTCCCAAGCGTATCCATGCTTTCTTATGATACAGTAGAATAACATTTTAAAAACTAATTGCTGAGGAAAATTTTAAAAATTGCAGATATCAGCATAGGAAAAAAAAAACTGTCTGAATTTGATAAGGTAAATGGAAAGTGAAAGACGAGAAAAGTGACATGGCAAACAAGGCTATTGTCATTGAAACACATGGGGATGGGTGGTGCTACACATTATACTGCAGCCAGCCAGCAGGGGTGCTAGACCTGTGGTGGCTTCACTTTTTAGAAATGATATATGTTTGATGAGATGATATACTGCATATCATCACTTTTTAGAGGTGATATATATGAGATAATGTCCATGTTTTCTACAGTCGATGATTTCAACCATTTACTTCAGGCATGACATGGACAGTATGACAAGTTAAGCTCGTCACTCACGATCTGTCTTGCTACAGATTTTCCATGAATAATGTGTATTCCCATTGATGATAACTTTGAAGGTGAACTTTAAGGATTTTTTCACTTTGATTTCTGTGCCACAGATGCTGTTTCCTGCATTTACCATGCATTTACTTCTATAACTTTCAGAATTAAATTCAAAATAGTCCTATACAGGACTCACACATTTCCTCCCTGAGATATCTGACTTCTTCACTTGATAATAAGGCCTACTTCCATTAGTTAGCGAGTGTAGATCCTGACACGCTATATTGCCACCTTATGGTTATCAGCTATAACTACGTAGAATTTTGGCAGCGTGGGTAAATTTTGTGTAAATTATTTTATTTCAGCTTACAAAAATGTCTCAAAACCATTAGTTTTTGTCTTAGTTTTAGTTTTAGTATACAATAATAACCCTGGAGGCAAGCAGGGATAACCATGCATCCAACAGTCATTACTACTTTTAAGAATGAATCAAAACAAGGCTGAATAAGAATCTCAGCAGTACATTTTTCCTTAGCTAGCCAAAGAACTGAATTCATGTTACCATGGCAACCTTTTCTCTCTTTTCCATTCTTCTTCGCTCTCTAATGTAAATTTGGACTTTTTTTTTGGTTATCCTGTTTTAGGTGGATGAGATGTCTTCTGAAGGGGAAAGAAAGAAAAAAAATGGGGCAAGGTGAGAAGGACAGAATCAGAAGGCAAGAAAGATGAAGAAGGGGAAAGAAATTGAGAAAAGGAGGAGAGTTAGAGACAGGAAAAGAGAAACAAATGGAGAGAGGGAGATTTATAGAGAAAGACAAATGTGGTCTTACAGTCACTATATAGTAGCCAACTGCGCAGCCCATTGAAGAATGTTCTTGTTGTTCCCCCAACCCCCCACCACCACCACCACCACTACTATATGCATGCATGCACACACACACACACACACACACACACACACACACACACACACACAGTTCAGGATTGACAGACAAGTCTAAATCTCAAGGTGTGTGATTATCTACAGTGTTGTGAAGGATTATTATGGTGATCTGCTATTCATTTTGCGAATAATGTAGTTGTGTCTCCAGGCTTTTCAGTCCAGAGGTCTGCATGTGTTCAGACAACAGTGCACTTTTTTTAATTTATTTCCACCACTGGAACTTCACCGGATGGTGTCACAAATAAGCAGCGTCCACTCTCTGGATAGCACACAGCACTCCAACTGTAATATTACAGGCAGAAAGTCTGCAGTGTGTGATGCTTGTGTAACAGCATATTACCATGCATTATTTGTGAGTGTCTATATGAGGTCTGTCTTAATAGAGCTTACAAAGCATACAAAAGGCAGCATACAAAAGCTGTGCAAATGCTGCCCAGCTTTACTTTACTTTACTTTGCTTCTCTAATTATTATGGTTGGACATAAGTGTCTGGTCTCTTTATCTAACAGAAATGTTATCATGAAAAAAAATAATTATTGAAGATTCTAATTTCATTATCTTAAACACAGGCTAAGGTCAAAACTAGAAGATGCCAAACAGAGGAACAACTAGGAAAATAGGCACCGTTGCTAATGGGGTAAAATGCTGTGACAAGGCCCACAGCGGGAGGAGGGTCCCACTTTATAATTCTGAAAAAGTGTGAGACAATTGAAATTAAAGAACGGTTGGGGTCCAGAGCAGTATTCCTTTGCAAAGCCAAGAATAACTCACTATGCTCCTCATAGGCACTAGGAAATTACAGATACGACAAAGGGAGTAGGGGAAATTCTTGTAACAGTGTCGCTTGTTAAAAGCACTACATAAATGAATTAGAATAAAATGGAATAAGCTAAATAAAGAGAGAAACAAAAAACACTGCTCAGAATTACAGGCACAAGACAAATAGCATTTTATAGAGACTTACACCGATGAACTGATTCTTTTGAACTGTTCATTTCAATGAATCAAATGTCTGATTCACCCAGGAGAAATCGCCAAAGTGTGCCACATAATAAACTACATACATTTATGATGCCAGAAACAACAAAGCTTGTGTAATGTCACTGTATATATTTATATACAGCTACTAGAGCATATTAGTCCATCACCTTCACAACAAATACTCATTCTGGCCTATCACAGTGAATTGTAGGAGCAGCTCTTGATATTTTTTGGTTGAAAACGATAGACTATGATTCACCCAATTGATCAGTTCATAAGTTAAATGATAGTGTTCTACTACAGGAATATGAATATCAGGAATGATGAATAGGCCTTGTAGTGTGACATAATTGAAGAACAGCAATGTGGCGCCTGGGACGCCTGATGAAAAGTCTGGCATGTCAGATTTTTTTTTTTGTATTTTCTCGCCTAGTTTGACAAGTCCTATGACAGGTTCCTTGATGTTCCTTCTCTAGCCATGATTTAAATGTTCTTGACCCTCCTCCCTGATGACTCACAAGGACATGAAAGATGATTGGTCGGGGACAAACTTGTAGTGTTGCCAGTCTCTGGACGAAGACACAGCAAGAATTTATGACACTGTGATTGCCATGCTGATGATTGTGAAAGACAAAAATATCATGTAGTGTGATCCTGGCATAAGAAAGTTCATCAACATATGTATGTTGCGGTGGAGGTCGTATAAGGTCATTTTCCACCATTCACTGGTAGGCTTTCAAGTTTTAGTTCCTTTATTATGAAATGGCTGACAACGGTGACGTTTGGTTTGCTGAGTAAGTCAGTTTTGTCATTTATAGCTTCAACCTATGTGCAATATCAACTTGATTGGCACATTTTGATTTTACTAGTCAGAGCTCAGTGTGGACTGACATTCAAACAAATAGTACAAAAATGAAGCCATTAGGCCACGTTTAAAGTGTCTTTACTTCATGGGAAGCACAGCAAGCTGTGAGTTCGAAAGAAAAAAAATCTAATAGCAAAACAAGAATGGCTTCTTTTTACTTCAGTACAATGTGTCCCTAAATGCTTAAACTCTGTTTAAGGAATCTGGCACTGGAGAGAGCTTCAGTGATGCTGTTCATGTATAAATGTTGCTACTCCTAACTTTTAGGGCAGATAAAAAGCTGTTGCCTTGGGTAGTTTATTTGGAAGCATGGATGACTGCATATGAACGCTAGCTCGACTCCTTCTTACTTCTTTTGAATATTTTGAAGAGAAGAAGGTAGCCATGGTCAGATAACAAGAAAAAAACATTCTTAAGGATATTTTCTTCCATGAGAATCACTCACTTCTGGAGTTAAAGGAAGCACTGTACACATATTCTTAAAACATCTACTTAATGAAACACAATGGTGTGTATACTTAAATGATGGCAGGCTATCTCGTATAAATGGCTCTCTGCACACGGTCACTGGGAGGCTGCCAGTTGGCAAAATTGGATAGCCGACTTTTTTTAAATTGAAATCGCTGTTGAGGTTTCAAAGAAATTGGAGAGCTGACATGGAGCAGAATTAAGGTATTAAACACAGCATCTGTCTAGGTTCAGTTGGGGAACAGGGAAAGAGCAGGACAACTGTCCCTGAAATGGTGGTTAAAAGGTGTGAGAGACTGAAAGAGAGATAAGACAAATGTACTCCTACTGGGCAGCTGGGGAGGTTGGGGTGGGGTGGGGGGTAATGTTTTTATATCTTGGTGGAGACCAAATGTTCCCACAAGGATAGAAATATTTGATAGGTTTGACCAGCTTTTGTTTAAGAAAGAGGCAGAAGTTTTACTTTTGGTTACCAATTAGCAATTCAAACAATCCAACCTTATTACACTTTCATTACTTTACGCTCACCATCACCACATGATTTCCATAACATGCTGTTTATCTTATAATAATAAATAATTCAGTTATATGAATTCAGTCTATTCTTTTTTTGGCTTACAATGAGGAAATTGCCTTGCATTAACAATTTAAGTTAGAAAACAAAACCCTGATAGATTCACAAAGACACAAAGATCCTAGTAAATTGGTTTTAGAAATAAAATTTAATATAATAGGATATACCCACCCATCTTCTCTACTACTTATCCGTCAGGGTCTTGGGGGCCAAGCTGGAGCCAGTCCCACCTGACTTCGGGTGAGAGGTGGGGTACATCCTGGGCAGGTCACCAATCTATCGCAGGGCTAACACAGAGATGAACAACCATTCACACTCGCATTCACACCTCTGGGCAATTTAGAGTAGCCAGTTGACCTAATCAGCATGTCTTTGGAATGTGGGAGGAAACTGGAGCACCTGGAGGAAACCCATGCAGGCACAGGAAGAACATGCAAACTCCACACAGAAAGGATCCAGTCGGCCATGAGGTTCGAACCAGAATCTTCTTGCTGTGAGATGACAGAGATAAACACTGCACCACCATTTATGGCAAGTCATTTCTTATCACTTAGCTGAATAAGAGTATTTAACTCTATTGCTCATTACTTTTAAAAGTGTCATTTATCTTAATATTGAGCTATAATATAATCCAGTCATACAGGTGAGGGTTAAACATATTGATGAAGTGACTAGCACTGGTTGTCTAGCAGTTTTGTGATTTGAAATTAATGTAAACATCTAAAGCACCAATCCCAGTGTCTTCTTAAAGAAGTAGCTGAAACTTTTTTTTACATATTTGGAGGCTGATCTACGGTGGCAGACAGGGGCCAATGCGCTGTAAATATAGAAAAAAAACATGTAAATGCATCAAACTGGCAACACATGCATGGTACCAACAGGGGGCCAATGTGCTGCAAAATGCATAAAACACATGCAAAATCAGAAAAGCTCCAATAAGCCAAAAACACAACAGAAATGGTTTACAACAAAACAAATATTTCCGAGGGACGCATGACGGAAACACCTGACAGACCTTTGAAAAAGAAGCAGGACTACTCGTTTTAACACTGCAGTTAAACCAGTCACTCTTCCTAAAACCACGATCAATCAAAGAAACATGGGGGTTGTTTCATTAAAGATAGTAAGCTGTTGCTATTTACTACACTACTTACAAGCTCCCACTAAGTTTAAGTTCTCTTTCCTTGACTTTCTTCTCTCTCTTTGCATTTGTGACCTTTGCATCCTGCTCTCTCTCATTTCACTGCCTCCTCATCTGCTCTGTTTGTACTATCACAAGCAAACTGATATTTATGTTTTATTTGATGTATTTTTTTTATTACTTTGTACATTGTACTTACCATTGTACATTGCATTTTATGTAAAGATTTTAAAGATAAAAAACTACTGGCTTTTTAAAAATTATCATTGATTTTTTTTCTTTCTTTTCATATGAAAGAAATGCCCCTTCTATCTCCATGCCATGCTCAGTGCAACACGTAATTTTTTTTCAACATCCACATGCTGCATAACCAATCTGTATTCTTTAGTACATACTTTCTGCCAGTAAGGCAAGTGACAGGATGGTAATAACAAAGTAAAACTATTTTAAGGTGAACTCTAATCAGTGTGCTGATCATTTGTGGTATTTATACACTTATCAGACTACTACCTTGCCCCCTTTTTTTTGATTACCATTTCAAAAAAATTATTTTATATCTCATCTGGCCAAAAACAACATAACATGTGATGATAACATTAGTTAAGTTGCATGGTGCATTGGATAACTGATCTTTGCTTTTTTGGTGTAGGTGATTTAACCTACACCTGCTGCAATGCTATAGTGTTAATTCAGTTCAATCCAAGTTGTTTTTTTTTCTTTTTGTATAGCACTTTTTACAATAGATGTTGTCACAAAGCACTTTTTTAGATTTAGATCCCTAATGAACAAGCCAGAGGCATCAATGGCAAGGAAAAACCCGAGATGACATGAGGAAGAAACAGTGCGAGGATCCAGACTCAAAGGGAATCCATCCTCTTCTGGGTGACAGCAGATTGAAGGATTATAAATCATTACTCTTCTACAATAGAATATTATAGAGGCAAACAATACTAAGTATGTTGATGTTCAGTCTGAGCATACTGGGAACAGATGTCTTGGAAAAAGAACAGGGGATTTTTTTATGATTACTGCAGCAGATTTGTGTCAAAAAAACATTATTAGTCAAGATTCATAACCAGATGCTAGTAGGCTATCTTACTTACATTTGTGGAATTTGGCAGACACCCTTATCCACAATGACTTGCGTCTAACCTGTGGGTCTGACTTGTTGTGAGCTGAAAATGCAGTGAAATGAAGGGGCAGATATGGAATTCTATGTAAGCAAATATAATGTATGTAAATGTCATAGAAACATCCAAGCAGCAAGCAGAAATACTACACAGGCAAAGACTCCGTAAAGCTTCAGACTAGATGATTTGTTTTGGTTTAAACCAATTAATTGCTTAATAAAGAAAAGAGTCTAAGAAGAATTTGTAGATTGTTTATTGCTGCTTTTGTCAGCTTTCACACTTGAAGTCCATGTAAATAGGGTCTAGTATCACCTAGAGTTAGACATGATATAATAAAAGACTTTTCAGCCTGTAACATCATGACAAACCTGTAACCTAAAAAGTTTCCTCACAGAAAACGCTCACCATTGGGCATTTTCATGTCTGTGTACAGATTGTAACCCATCTGTTGTCAGTGACAAAATTATTTCCACATTCAGTTCATGCTGTCCTAATTATCGTTGATGGATATAATGAAGCTCTTCTGTACAATAAATCAGCATGTCCTTGGTTTTTAGTATTATTAAGCTTTTAAAAATAATCCCTCATGCCACTAAGCAAACTAATCAACAGCATGACTCTTCTCTGATCTGTAGAGGACTAACAATAACAATCATCAGCATAATTTATAATCTATCTCTTATTGCACTTACTGTGACAGTCGTTCGTGTATCACATATGGAAAATCACCAGTACTGCTTGAAAAATTATACTAGGTACCAATGTTTGAAAAATACTGACTCGTTTAAAGGTTAAAACAACCACCCCATATCTCAAAAGGATTCATTCATACAGAACCATCAAGATGGCATGGTACACATGGCTAGGTTTTGTCTAATTTCCCTCGAGATATTAGACAAAGAATTTGAGCAGACACCCATTGTGCAGCTTCGCTTGTTGGTTACATGGCTCTATTGGCTTGAGAATAAAAGTGTAAATCTGGACATCCACGCCAATAACTACATTCATAATGAATGACATATGTTTACCAAGGACACTTAATAAACATACATGAAATAATGGGGAATATTCTTAATATCCTGTTTGCACCTAAACTCTAACCATAGCATCTATACAAATATGAGCAATTACCACAGACTGTCATGTAATTGAGGGTTGTAGTCGGATGTAAGTGCAGGAAAGGAGTTTATTTTGAAAACAAACAAACA
>JAOTRR010000036.1:389022-408748 GCA_028570945.1 Gogo arcuatus
TTGAAGATAAACTTCATATCTTCGTGCAACCGTGTAATATCCTCTCTCTCTCTCTATATATATATATATACATACACACACACACACTGTATGTGTTTACTATTTATATATCTATGCTATGCATACATTTTTATATTTTTACTTTTAAATTTTATTTTATTTTCCAGTATTTTCTATCTTTATTTTATTCTTACTTTATTTTTTGTGTGTATTTGTGCCTTTGTCTTTTATGAATGCTGCTGGAACACTAAGTTCCACTTGTGATCAATAAAGTCTTATCTTGTGCTGTGTTGTGCTCAGTTTCTCTCCAACATTCACTATAAAATAATATGATTGTAATAAGATATCAAATTTTGCCACTTATATTGTAACCACAAGGCTAAACAAGTATTGTTTTAATTGCATGCGTCTCTCATGCTTGTTCTGAGACATTTGCTATTAAGACAGAAGTTTTAGTAACATCTGCTAAGACAATGTACATGACCAAAAAGGCCAAAGACATAAAATCTGTAGTTTGACCATGTATCACAGTCATGTGCCCTGGTGAAAAAAGCAATAAAACACTTCAAACAGGTTTTAACAAAAGATTTTTATAAATACTCTTTCATTTGACAATAATCAGCAGGGATTCTTGTTGTCATTAAAAAAAGTGCATAACCTAGCGACACTGATAAAAACACATCCCCCCAGCCCCATTTAAAAATAACCTCTGTTTAACCACTGTTCTATTCTATCAAAATATATGTTAGCAGTAAGCATTAAACTAGCAACACAGAAACAAACATTAAGTTTAGTATTGGTCAGGGTAAGGGAATTAAAAAAAAACCTGTTTTTTGGTCAGTGTTTAAAAACTATTCTGAATCATACAAAAGCATATCAGCAATTTTTATTGCAACAAAGTGGTCAACCAAGGTCTTACATAAAACGTAAATAGGTAATTTAGAGACTAAAAACCTGCTTCCCACTTCTAATCGCCTTATGAAAATTGGTATGTACAAAAAATCTATTATATTTGCAAAAGGATTTAGTCCAAATTTCCTGATAATCTGGTAAGTTGACCACTGTGATGAAAAACTTGCTGTAGAGGCTTCCATGAGGAGCCGTTGCGCTCGTGAGGCCTTCCTGGCACAGGCTTGTTATCTGATGTTCAGGAGACCTCAAAGAGCATAGGCTTTATGATGAAAATGAAAGGCCAAAAGGAAAAAAATAAAGCACAAAAAACAGCAAAGTCTATCTCACAATGACCAAATGAACAGCAGAGTGACACTGTTGTCACCTGTTGCTCTCATTCAAAAACGTATTCAGAGTATAGCACTCTCAAGTTTATTTACTTTTCCTGCCATGTTTGTAACAAGTTAAATTGCAGTTCCTTGTACAAGTGTAATTACGTGAGATCTGGCCCGTTTCCTGTGAATCAAACCAAGACAACTCAGAGTAAATGGACAAAGGCCACATGTAAATTTACTATTACAAGAGACTACAAAACTGACTCATACAAACTGATCATTCAAGTACCTGTCTGATTGGTTTGGTGACAGAAAGTCTTTCTGCAGTGTTGTACAGGGCAACCCCACGTAGATGCAATATACACACACAAAGGGGCACCAGTTTAAGAGTGTGCTTTGGTCTTTAACCCTTGATGCCCAGTACACCATAAATATAACAGTTTCAGTTTTGAATCATTTCACCAAAGACTTCATAATTTATAAAAGACAAAAAAAAAAAGTTATGGCATTCACTGACAAGTATTGCAACAGCACTTCAAAACACGTTAAAATTAAGATGACTTGTTGACTTGAAATATAGATATCTATATCATTTCTATACTCAATATTAAATAACTTCTTTAAATAGAGTTACTCATAAGTAATAAAAATGCATTGTGCAAGGTTTTATCTTATCTGAAACATGATCGGGTGATTCTTCAATAATCAAGATATGTACAATTAATTTCTTCTACATGAATGGCTCTTGAGTAGTCCATAGCTTTGGATTCCAATCTAACAAAAAAAAAAACAACTAAACACTGTCCATATTTTTAGCTTATGCCTATTTGGTTATTATTATTTTCAATTTATAATCCACATCAAAACGATTTTCTAAATCAGTTAAAACAATATATGTAATTTGATTTAAATAGATTCCTCAAAAATAGTCCCAAAAATATACTGCATATTCTACCTTTAGAAATAGCCTTAATAAAATATCTCATGTTTGCAGGAGAAATTAAAAACAGAGAATTGTTTTTTACGAATATGGGATCAAAAACGTCATTTCATTTTAACCACAATATTATTATATCTATTTTTGTTTTAAAGAAGACCTGCTGATCAAGGTATAATTGCGGAAAAATCTGTGCCAATGATACAATGGAATAAAACAGCTTCTGGGTATTTAACACATTAAACATACACTTATATATAATATATATAATAATGCTGGAAAGCCATCTAAGCTACCTTACTGAAGAAATTCTGATCCCACTGTACAAAAGTTCAACATGTCAATAATTCATATATGTGCATGTGGTTTATAATGCAAATGAAAACCTTTCCTATTCTTAAGCATCTCAAACACTGAAAACTACTTCAAAGAAACTAGCGTTAGCTAATCTGAAAAGTGCTAATTATTATTCATTTTTGTTCAAAAGCTTAGAGGTCACTACTGGTAATATATAATAAGAGATTTATCTATAAGCACATAGGCCCTGATTCAACCAACACAATTAATAAGATTCACATAGTCATTAGAATTCAGGTTTAGATGACGATAAAGGCTACACAGATAGTGGAGCGCAGTGCTTTCACATAAGCAGCGTTTAGTCTGAGGCGCAAACTGAGCCAAAGGACAGAGCTGTAGAACTGCAGAAATGCCATGTGTTCTGGATGTTTGCATTGAGAAATAAAAAGGAAAAATAAACGCTTAATGTGAAACACAAAAAGCTTGAAACAATTTATTTATACAATTACCTAATAATTTATTTAGTGCTGTCTCCGTGTTCTCTGTGTTTGAATGATTTCTGTGATAACTATGCACGCTTGACAAAGTATTGTACTTTTCCTTTTGCCATATTTCTGACCAATGAATGAAAGTATTTTCAGCCTTATGCACTTTTCAGTAGGCTTGTACGATATAACGATATTCTCATCCCTACACGATATCCACTGGCGTATTAGATTAACAGACCTGCCAGCCATTACACATTTTGCATAGGAGCTCCATGAAAACACTGGTGTACGTTAGTGTTAGATAGTAAAAGGTTAATGTTTAGGTGTACTGCATTGTGGGTACTGTAGTTTGGGGTGGGGGTATATGGCTGCGTGTGTGAGTGTAAGAGGCGCAGCAAGATGCTGTGACTTTTTTTTAGTCCGCATATTTTTCTTTTGTTTTTGTCTGTGGAAGTAAAACTGAAATATTGCCAGACTCATCACAGTGAAGAGGAAAAACCCGAAAATATGGAAACTGCCCCAGAGTAGCAGAAGTTTAGTGTGCTCTGGCTCGGAAGCTCTCAGAGAACAGTGGCTCCCATGAGCAGGAAAGGTAACACTAGTACGAGTTTTCTCCCCAATAAAATGGGAGATGAGTCGATCAACGTGTGAATCTGGAATGATTTGCGTCCCCCAACCTCCATCATTAACATTAGACAAGTATATATTTGACAGCAGTTTACTATATTTATTAGGGATGCTAATGAAAGTTTTGGCTGAAACTCATCAAAAAGCTTTGGTTATTCAGCTTAAAGAGAAAAAACAACCAAAGATTTTGACCCAAAAAGATTAACAACAAAGTGTCAAATAGAAGGTTATTTGCCTCATGAACGTTAGACGACCGATTTATAAAAGGATTATAATGTGCTGTTGTGTGTTTTGTTTTAAATTATTTACTGTGCATTAATGCAGAATCACTTAAAAATCCACCGTCTACCTGAGTTTTCGCGATTGCCGTAGTTTCCGATTGCACAGCTGCTGATGTTATTATGCCTCCCCCATTCTCCTCAAACCAGTAATGATGGAAACGCACATTATCTTGGTTTTTTTTTTTATTTTTTAATTTTTTTTTAAGTCTATTGGTTCCGTTTTAAAATGGAAAATTGCAATCAGGGATACATCAATATCGCACAAGCCTACCATTTGCCAATTTTTTTTTCTTTTTTGGTTTGTTTAATTACGTGTAGTGTGAAAGCAAACCAGAACAAATCACAAGTGAAACCAACAGTATCAGTTTCACTCTAAGTCAGACATGGGCAATTATTATCAGGCGTAAAAGTGCCGCTGAATTTAGGTTGGTATGTCACACATCTACGTTAGTAAGATGACATATACTTAGAGAATTGCAAAAATAGTATGACTTTCCTGTTGTTAGAATTCGCTATTTGTTTGTTCTTTGATTCTGCTATGAAAAAAAAGTTCTGTAAAGACATCCTTCCTGTGCACTTCCTTGCTGACCAAATCACTGCAATGAACAGTGTTGATAGAATCAGAAAGGAAGACCTAAATGTAAATTAAAATAATAGCAGAGGAAGAAAGAAAAGAAAATCAAGGAATGGATTAGTGCAATTTAACTAGGGTAACTAGAAGCAAGGGAAAATGGACATATGCAAGATTTTATCAAATAAATGTGTCAAATCAATTCATTTTAAGTGTTAAGTTTCTCCACAGATCCTGGGGGCTTAGTTAATGAGAACAGAGATTAGCACTGTGCTGACCTTTGGTTTTAGTATAGGAGTTAAGTTCTTAGAGGTTTCGGTCAAAACTAGCTGCCAACCGAGTGACCTGTATGTCATAAAGCAAGACATGAGAAGAACGAAAAAGACAAACATTACAGAGTGACCTGGACGCAATAAAGCAAAACATGAGATGAACGAAAAAGACTAGCATCTACTCTTGCAGACATTTCACTGGTGGACTGAAGAATCACTTGCCCATTCAATAAAATGGTACAATTTCCTACGCTTAGTCCCACATGAAGAAAAAACAGGATCAGAAAGCATTTGCCTCAAACAAGAGCATGTGTCTACTAAGTCATTTTTCCCCCATCCAAATAGCCAGACTCTCCTAAACAGGAGCACTAGGTTATCTTAAAGACTCTGTTTGAGCTTACAACTTCAGCGACACTTTGAAGAAATTGTATTTGATTACACTCTGAATCTGAAATGGCGGCTTCATCTAATTTCACCAGCCAGTGTTATAGTCCAGTGTACAAGACAAATCACCAAAGAGAAATATAAAACCCCTTCCAATTTTAAACAGAAGGGTAAATAAAAACTAAATTTATAAACTAATTTTGCTAAAGAATTTTTTTTAAAAACTAAACGAAAATGTAAAAAATCTCATCAAAAACTCAATAAAGCTGTCATTTCCGTTCTTCTATAGCACTCGCTTTAGACACTGCCACTCTGGGAATGTGGAGATAGTTTAAAAATAATCTTGTCCAATAGCCCCAGACCTCCCTGAGGTCTACCCTCCTGAGCGAATAATAAGAAAAACAGATCATTTATGGTTTCAACAATAAATCAGGAGTTTCAGAACAAAAAAGGCCAGTAGGTAGCACAGGGATCTTTTTAGTATGAAGGCTTTCCATCATTAGTGAAGTGCAGGTGTGTGTGCGCTGCACGCAGGCTTGCACCCTTACTGCAGGTTCTTTAGTATGCGGCCATAGCGGAAGTCGTAGACATGGCGGCATAAGTAAACCAGTTCGGGATCAACGTCATCGGGCACAAGTCGGTGAGTGGGGACAGCACTGTCAGAGGGCCGGGGCACCATGGGGACGCTGTCGGGCACACCCTCTGAGCGGCGCTTTACCAAGGCACAAAATCTGCAACATAAAGACAGCAGAATAACACTCTAACACTGTCTGATATTCTTTCAGGCTCCTGAAGGAGATCCTCTAATAGTGCCTTCAATTAGTTCATTCAATTAAGACCTACCCAGTAAAATAGTAAAACATCTTACCTACAGTACTGTGCTAAAGGTAAAACATAGCATCTGTCCTCAATACAGGCCACGCTGTTTTCGTCTTGATGCCGAGAGGCGAATATTTCATTCTGGAAACGATCCAAAAAACAGCCATTTCAGTGGCAAAAGTTAAACTGTGGTCAAGACATGGAACTCTTCCAAATCCTTTTTGCATATATGTGTATGTGCTTACCTCACACCTTTGGCTTAACTTTTGATTAAGTTAAGAGAAGAATTTAAGCACAAGATTTTCACAACAATTTTTAGATGATGTTACGTAGGCCTGGGCGATAAAACAATAGCGATATGTATCGTTGATATCGTTGAAGAAAATTGCTCGATAGAATGTTCGATAGTTTCACTTAAATGCATTAAATGCAAACTGCCAGAAAAGCGCACAACGAAAAGTTCAGTTACAGAACAAACCCCAAGCGTGCTCCCTCCCTGGCTCATAAACAACCTACCGTATCCCTTGATAATGGAGCGTGCTACGAGTGACATGCAAACAGACAATCATTTAACATTTGTATTGATCGGTTGCACCATCGACATGTGACAACAACAGAAAAGGCGTGGAGTGAGAAAAAGAGCAGTGTTTCCCACAGGTCTTAAATATACTTGTGATTGTAGCTAGCGTAAAGGGGTGGCATTGCCTGCCGCCACAAAAATGGATTGGAATCTACTCCACTCGCACTGCTCAGTAAATCTCGCATGCAATCGATCAGCGACAACCACCGGCTTCAGAAAAATGGACTCTTTTCTTTTTTATTTCGCTTACAATTTAATTTTTTGAAGGAAAAGAAACACAAAAAAAGAAAAATGGCCTATTAATTTTTGCTACGGACACAATAATAGAATTATCAAATGTACATGGACCATTAATGTCCGCTATTAAAAAGCTGAACGTGCTGACTGGATTCAATACTCCATGTTGTCATGGTAACGTATGTCTACAGCGTGAAAGCTCTCCATTCATGTGGTCGGCTATTTGGCCAATCATTCCAGCACAACACTTCTTTTTAGTGATACAGTACTTTATGTTCATTATTATTTATCTATCACTCACAGAACATTCTTGTTCATATTTATTTGTTAAAATGGGTCAGCAAATATACTTTGACGGCTCTTAATATTCCTGGGCGGCTCGCCCAAGTAAAGCCCAGGTGTGGGAAACACTGTACAGACGATGAGGAAACTGTTGGTAAAAGTAAGGTGGTTAAATTCAACCTTTTTTTCTCCTGGTAAATATTAAAAATAGGTCATTAAAAATTATCAATAATTATCGATAATGACTGAAATGAAACATTTTATCGTGAAAACCTTTTCAGCTATATCGCCCAGCTCTAATGTTACGTTGAAGACAGTTGGTTTTTTAGCTATAACATGGAACTGTGGAAAACTTTACCAAACTTTATCAAGAGAGGAGTGTCAGTGTAGGGTATGGAGCAGATTATAAAGGTTTGCATACTGTGAGACAAAATGAAGAAAACAAGATGTTTGTATACAAACAAGACATTCAGTGCGTTAGATTTCATAGATGTTCCTCCATACAAGTAAGAAAATGTGCCGAATAATGTATAACTTGGATAGTAGTGAAAAAACAACAAAATGAGTTCTGTTCAAAATTTTGGATTTCTCTCTTCCTGAATGTGATGTAAATATTCTCTAGTAACTTGAAGCTCATTCTTTGCCTTAATACCTGCAATCAGATTTTGGATCTCCTCAGCAGTGATATTTATCCACATTCTTCCTGAACATGTTCTAACTCCAGATAGCAGATCAAATCACATTCTGTTGATTTTTACCTTATGTATTGCCTTGTTGTGGAATAAACCCACATTTCATTTTAACTCATTGGAATTTGGAGATAATTTGTTTAAAAAAGTTTTAAAAATGGTATATTTCGCTTTTATTTTACTAGAACCCATGGGGGGATGCAAACTTTTATACTCAACCGTATATTAGAGAACTCTAATATTGAACGTAAGCTTTTATCTCAACATTTTTTCATAAACTGTCAAAAGACAAGTGTAATGGCCATCATTGCTCTCAATCAAACTTTTTTGATGTTTTGAAAAATCTTTCAAATCCAGATTTTTTATAGTTCTAGTTTTTAGTTCAAAGTTCATGTAGTTGTTCAAAACAATTACATTGAAGTGTATTGCAGTACAAAACTGACTGCAAAATAAAAGTGGCTAAAGGACGTGTTTACCTCATAGTAAAAAAGAAACATTACTATGCTGCCCGTCAGAGCTGTCTGGGATGAGCGAATGTCTCACCTCACAGTGCATGCTGGGATCTCTGCCTCCCTGTGTGTGTTCTGGTCTATAGTACCAGAACAGGCTCATCATCAGCTCTCCTGAAAGAGAGAAAACAAAAGGTCAGTGGCAGCAAATTCTTTAGCACCGTTCATGAAATCAAATATGTTTGAAGTGACACAATTTTAACATTTAGACGTTAAAAACAATACAAAGGGCACGCAAACTAAGCAAAAGCGAAAAATACCAAGACAGAAATGGATTCTCGCTAACAAACAAATTTGCTTCTGGTATTTCCCATACAGTGTGCCCACACACTTTCAAATAAACATTTCATGTATGAACATGCCACATCAGTAGCTTACTTATATTATCATTCAGTTATAAGCCCAAAAACACAACCACACAAGTGAACATATAAACAAACATATGAGGGAATCCATACGTATTAAGGAGCCTAAACATGCAGCCTTCCTTCTACTGTATGAGTGTGTACATAAATCATAAATATCAAGCAGAGCAGGTTTTTTTTCACTTAAGCTGAAAACTGCTAAGAACAAGGGTCTTCCAGTACAGTTCTAATCTTTTACTAATCATCTATGGACACAAAAACAACAACCACAGCTACACAGGGACATTTTATCAGGGAGCAAGTCAAATGTTTCATTTCCTCTATGAAATACAGAAGAACAAAGCCACATTAAGTCAATGGCAGCTTATACCACATGTCTAAAGGCAAGCAAAAAAATTTCCCTGCAAACTAATTGCAAATACTCATGTTTACATAATTGAGAGCACTGATAATCATAGTAAACATTTTCTCACCTGTCTTAGGGTCATCCCACAAAGCTGATATCTTAGCCACATAGGGTAAGGATTTCTTTCGCGGTCCAGAGCGCAACAGCACTGTGTCTCTGATCCGAATCACCTCTCCATCTCGCTCTACTCCTTCATAACACTCTCGCAGTGCTGTCATGTCCTCCCCCTGCAAAACAATGCATTTTCGTTGGAAATGCTCTTGTCAGGCAAACCACGCTAACCACCAGGGGAACAAAACTCACCGCAATAAAGACTTCTTTCTCTGTGGGTTCTCCAAAAGGACGCCAGCCGTTTGTGGTACGGTGACGATGTACTTTTTTCTGTTGTTTGGCACTTGCTGGGCTGGGCACTGGCTGTTTCTGTGACAGTTTTGTAGGTTTTGCACCAATAGAGCCATTAGGTGGTTTGGTGTTTTGAGGGCATTCTCTTGGACCTTGGAGCCTGACCTCTGTCCGTCTGTTGTCTGCAAGAGTGGACAGAAGACGTGGCAGAACCGTGGAGGATGGGTTTAACCTAGGCAACGGGCAGCCAGAAAGGGGCAGGGCTGGTGGAACAAGCAGAGATGAACTTTGATCCCCTTGAGGTGAAGAGTAGCCTTCTGCAAAAGCAAAATGCAGTGTAGTGTTTAGTATGACCGACAATTTATCAACAAAGGCTCAAAAAGACTAAACCTACTTTCATAAGGAATTTCTGGAATCCGCCAGAAAATGTATTAATATGCAATGCTGGACAAGTCAGGGCTTTCTGTGAACTCCCCTATTTAAGAGTACACTGAAAAAAAGGGTTTTTTGGATGGGCTCTTTTAAACGGGCTATACCTGAAGCCTTTTCCCAAATGGCAAACCCTCTGTTGCAGGGTTTTAAGTAGAAATGTTATTTGTTTTTCAAGAGGGACAAACCAAAAAACACTTTAGGGTGCTATACTGAACTTTTTTCCTAAATCAAATGAAATTGTGGTAGAAAATAATGCCACAAATGCTGATGCCCTTTAGATACGTTTTCAAAAATATACCACAAATCCTTACAACATAGATGATTGAAAAACTTCATAAACACTGAGCACTGTATTTTTTAAATAGGTATGCCCAAAGGGATCATGCCAAAGAAGGCCCAAATGGTTCTACCACAATGTTACAATATGACAAAGATAAGATTTTTTTTATCAGCTCCCTTATTACATATTACCTGTTTTGATTTGATGGCTACAGTTGGAGCAGCCTGTGGCATAAGAGCATGCCCTGCTGGTAACTGGCTGCATAGCGCTGAAAGTATAACTGCCAACTCTGCAACCCTCACTGCAGCATGGAGAGCGCACTGAACTGCAGAAGGCAGGGTGTGAGATTCCTGAGGCGTGGGAGACAGAAGAGGACAGCAGCTTTGATGCCGAGACCCTGCTGGGACACATGGAGCTGTGTGCACAAGGTAGTGGCTGCGGACTTAGACAAACTGAACGAGGCCCATGATTTGCAAAGTGAACATAGTAACTAGAGAAGCAGGGGTCTGCACACAGGCATGGGTGGGCACTGAGGGTGAGGGTTGGGTGGGCCAGTGAAGATGGGGCAACCAGGCATTCGTGCTTCACTGAGGCCACAGGGTGCTCGTCCGTCTCACTACAAGCCTTCTGGCTCAGATACAGTGCCAACCTGTGACAGTATTCCACTGAGCCTTCTGTAGAACAGCAGTAGCAAGGACCAAGCTCAGTTTCCACCTGCTCTTCTTTTACCACTTTAATGGGATACCCCATCATGCCATGAGAATGATACCCTGGTTTGGCTAAGCAGTGACAGTCAGCAGGTCCTTCCCACTTCAGTTTAGAATCACTTCCCTTGATCTTACATGTTGCACCACTACCCTGAGATAAAGCCTGTTTGAGTCCTTGCTTTTTAGGCTGCAGTATCCGGGATTTACAGCATGCAGTCTGCTTCCCTGAAGCACAAATACCTTTACTGTCCATCTTTACTCGCTGCTTACTTCCTGTAGTGGAGCTTGTGAGCTTCAGCAGAGCAGCAGCATTGAGTCCAGCGAGGCGTCTAGGAGTAGGAGTGTACAGATTCAGATCATTGTCATCTTTTTCCTCTGGCTTGCTCTTCTTGGCCTTCTTGTAGTTTGGGCACATTTCAGTCTTGTGGGATTGAGCAGCAGTTTTTGACAGGGAGCAAATTTTTGCATCATCTGTTTCATTAAAAACAGGTGCTCTTTCATGGTGCTGTTTCTTCGAGAGTTTGCTGCTTAGTGGTACATCTGTTTTCTCCAGCAGCAGGCTGTTAACAGCTTCAGCATTAAGAGAGGCAAGCCGGCGTTTACGGGGCTCCTGAGCTAGAACTGTATTAGTACTTGCTTTATATTTAGCTTTAGATGGTATACGTAACAATTTATTGGTGTTTACTAGCTTTTGGTTGGGTTTGCTTCTCTTTTTTTGCCGACTTCTTTTTGAAATTGCATTTGGCTCTTCCTCTGGAAATTCACTGTCCTGTTCAAAGGCATTCTCCTCCAGGCGGGTAAGCAGTACATGGCAACTTAAGGCCTCATCTTTTGATTTGTTACTTCTCCGTCGTAGTAGGTAATGTTTCCTATTCCGTTCTTCCCTCAATTTCTTGGACACTTTTGCCTTGCCTTTTTTGGACACAACCTTCAGAGTCCTGCCCTTTTTTAACTTGGCTCCTGTCTTACATCCATCATGAAGCCATCCTTCCATGTGCTGTCGTGTCTTTCGCTTGTCTCTACTGGTTGTATGCTTTAGTGCCTTGGCCTCCTTCAAACAATGCTCAGTCCAAGCTCTACCCATGGTTTTACCATGGGGACAACCATCTACATGGTTACAGCCCTTGCCACAGCTCTGGCTGAGGGAGACCTTTTTCTGAGCTTGGCTCATCACATGCTTTCCAAGAGAATCTAAATGGGGCAAAGACATAACATTTATTTTAGAAATACATCAAGCTGTAACAAGCCACATAAAGTATTCAGTGTATTGCCAATGTGGCTAAACTGTTTGTTTAACACCAGATATGTGTTCACACTGGAGGTGGGCATTAGGACCGGGATCCCTCAGAACCCAACAAAAAGTCACAGCAGCAGGCAGCATTTACTCTCACGCAGGTGCTCAGATATGAAGCTTGTGGAACAATGAAAGGTCATGCTGAGTAACATTGGCGTGAATGTGGTGGATGTTGTGGGTTCCTTGAGCGGTGCAGTGTAATGCATTTATTGTGTTTATTCATTTTCAATATCTGTTTTTTTCCTGGGCAGGGTCACTGTGTTTATTAGAAAATATCATGAGCTGGTACAAACAAGAGGATGTTTGAGCGAGATTGGACAAGAGTGGTTGTGGGACTGGGCCTGAGTGGGATTTTTTTTTAAAAACAAGTAGAACACACACCTCTAGTGCACACACAGATAACAGGAACCAGCGGTGTAGGAAATTGGGGGACAGGGGGACATGTCACCCCCAATATTGCCAGATACCTCCTGTCCACTCCCCTTCTCCAAAAAAAAAACAAAAAAAAAAAAAAAAAAAAAGTATCTTATTGTATATTTTTCTTGATTTATGCAAATCATAAAATCCTCCAACAATGACAACGTTATGTCAGAGTATTTCTGGTTATGTATGATTAGATAAAGTGTCAAATAACTATCATGCAACGTGCTTCCTTTCTGCAGAATCCCCATCTCTCATGTGACCTTAACTTGTGCCAATCGTTCTGCCCGAGTTTGGCGTCGCAGCTTTTTGACAACTGTTAAGTGCAACTATGGCTAAACAGCTAGCACTGACCCATTTTCTTAAAAAACACGTCTATAGGACTAAAGAGAAACAGAACTAACAGACACTTTAGATGATGATGCCACTGTCAACCTCTTCAATTCAAAACCCAGACAACTCCACCTTGTGTAGAACCTATAAAAGTAGGCCAATATGGTTTCCTTTTTTAGTCTGGCCTGCCATATCATGGCTATGATTGCTGGTATGCAACTCAAAGTAGCCTAAAGCCTAAAAACAAGAAGCATTTCTGTTGTTACTGGGATAGTAAGTGTGATGATTGAATTTCAAAATGAAGCACTGTAAGATTTGATTGGTTAGTTTTAGCTTTGGGCTAAAATATATTTGGGCTAGTTGTTGTAGTGAGCAGGTAAACAGCCTTTTTTCTAAAACTATTGATTAAGCCATATCTTATTTCCATATAATGCATGTATTCTACCTAAAGGTTTCAATGTCATTCATGAATGATTTAGGCTACAACAGGTAGGATAAATAATTCCTAGATCCGCAATGAATGAATGAATGAACTCCATGAGCCGCAGGGGAATCCACTGATTCCTTCTTGGAGGATCTCAAGGAAGACGGGAAAACAACTTGCTGTTTTCTTTCAGAAGTTTATTTTTGCATTCCAGGGCACAATAATTGTCTACCATCTTGGCAATTCAGTCTTTCTTACTAGTCAGCTGTCTGAACTCCAGCTGACAGACTGGTGCTCCGCTGAACTTTTTTCCTGAAAACATGGCCCCGAAATGATTTGTGATTTCAACCACTACATCTTTATGTCAACCAATACATCTTTAAAGCTACAAAGCTGGTTTAAAAAAAAAAAAAAACCCTCTTGCTTCTCTTGTGATTAGTTCGCTAGCATGTTTCTTAGTCATATGCTTCATCATCACAGGTTAATTTTGCTAATCTGGAAAAGCTGAATGTACTGATACTTCCAGGATTCACAACAATAACTCATTTTGCAGTCTACTATAGCATGTTGAACTTATTCACCATTTAAAACCTTTTCATAAAATTATTTGCAGGAAACTGCTAAATGCTAGATTTCGACAGTTAGTTTGCTCATCCCATTGCACTTTTGGATGGTTTGTAACTATTCAGGCTTTACGATGCTCTTTATTCAACCCAAGGCCAGACTGTATTCAGAGCATTTCATAGGCATTCCCTACTGAAAGGAATAATTGTTTTCAGATAATTGTGCTCTGCACTGCCATTGATCTACTTCCCTAAAACATCTTGTTTACTGGTAGTGAAAAGTCTGCAATTCATCAAAATGTAATACAGCACTATCGCGTTTTATATAAACAAGAAGTATAAGACATGATCTTATTGTTTCAAATTCTATGACCAAATAAACCTTCTGACTGTTAATCATAAGACCATGATTAAGAGGAAAATTAACGACACCAAGCTTTGGGAAATCCCACTCCTACAGTGTTACTGATAGTCTTGCTAAATCTGTTCTTTCATTTACATTCATTTTAGAGCAAAGGTTTCCATACCATTAGTTAGAAATTATAAGACCGATAAGGCACTTAATGCAACATTTTCTGTTCTAAGTTTTGTGAGGGCTGTTTTCTGATCCTCTTGGAATAAGCCTCATCATTAACTTTGATTTGAAGCAGAACAAGTTCAAAATAATCCCGTGGTAACAGTTTTAGGTCATTAGACAACTCAATGAGGTTAATTAAAATAAATTAACTAGAAAATGTCAATGGTGATGCAAACCTTTGAGCTTTATAATAAAGATAACTGCCGACTACGATTGCACTGCTGTAATATTTAGGTCATGCCATAACAGGTAGAGTTTTTCAGTACGAAAACACCATTAAATAAACAACAATTTCTGTTTTGCACATAAACTGTAAAGTATGAAAAGTCATTTTATATTCATGGACAAAAAAAATCAAGGGGGATGCAAAACTGGCAGTTAGCAACAGGTAATTACATAACCAAATAACAAACTATTAATTCATACATAGTAAATACGGCATATAGGAATGTTAAAATAGTAACACAACATGATGAAATTGTAGTTAGAAGTTTTAAGTTAATGCCTCAAGACCTACAATTATAATGTAATTTCAAAGGCAACATCAAAAACAGTGAAACTCATATTGTCCTACACTCTCAGAAAAAAAGTGCGCTAAACTGTACCTTTCCTTGGTAAGGACCTTTACCTTCTGTACCTTTAATATGAATCTTTCACCTGAAAATATGGATATAGTGTACCTTAAAAAAGATTTAAGGTACATACAGTCATGAGAAAAAGAAAGTACACTGTCCATCAATTCTGTTTTTAGTTATCAGGGCCTAATTAACAATTGTGTGGTCCTCACCAACTTCTATAAACAAACAAATAAATTCAGGTGACAACAGAAAACACACATCATATATATATTTCAACATGTACTCATTTTTTCCCAAAAAGTAAACCAACATTCAGAAACCAGATGGGGGAAAAAATAAGTACACCTTATAATTCAGTAACATGTAGAACCACCTTTAGCAGTAAATGTTTTCTGTAGGAGTTTATCAGTCTCTTACATCATTTTTGGAAAAGATTTTGCCCACTCTTCTTTAAAACACTGCATCAGTTTATTGATGTTTGAGGGCATTCATTTATGCACAGCTCTCTTAAAATTCCGCCACAGCTTCTCAGTGTGGTTGAGGTCTGGACTTTGACTTGACCTTTCCAACAGCTTGATTTTTTTCTTCTTTAGCCATTCAGATATCGATTTGTTGGTGTGTGTGGGATCATTGTCCTGTTGCATGACCCAATTTCAGCCCAGCTTAAGCTGCTGGACAGATGACCTCACATTTGTCTCAAGAATATTCTGGTATAAAGTGGAGTTCATTGTTGTCTCAATGACTGCAGGTTTCCCAGGTCCTGTGACAGCAAAACAAGCCCAACTCATCAGCCCTCCACAGTTGGTATGAGGTGTTTGTGGTGATATGCTGTGTTCGGTTTTCACCAATCATGGTGCTGTGCATGACGACCAAACATCTCCACCTTGATCTCATCAGTCCAAAGGATACTGTTCCAGAACTATATGCTGCCATATTCTCTATGGACAGAGGGTCTTTTTCCTAGCCTTTTCCTGAAAGCCATACTTGTTCGGTCTTTTTCTGATTGTGCTGTCATGAATATAAATATTTAATATGCTTACAGAGGCCTATAGGTCACATGATGTAGCGCTTAGGATTTTCTTTATATCTCAGTCTGACCTTGGACTGAATTTGCTGGGACGCTCACTCCTGGGAAAACTGGCAACTGTCTTGAAGGCTCTCCATTTGTAAACAATCCTTCTCACTGTAGAATGGTGAATTTCAGATTGTTTGGAAATGGACTTATAACTCTTCCCAGATTGAAGAGCAGCAACAGTTGCTTCTCTGAGGTCATGGCTAATGTCCTTTCTTCTTGGCATGATACAGACACACACCCGAGTGCTCCAGAACACCAAACGGCCAAAGGTGTTTCTTTTATAGAGGTAGTCACACTTCTTGATTATTAACTAATCTTGTGCATTTTGTTAGTAACACCTGTCTGCTTATTACTCTCTTAATGACTGTGGAACTAGTAAGGATGTACTTATTTTTCCCCCACCTGGTTTCTAAATGTTGGTTTACTTTTGGGGGGGAAAATGACTACATATTGAAATCTGTTGTGTGTGCGTGTGTGTGTGTGTGTGTTTTCTTTCTGCTGCTGTCACCTGAGGTTATTTCTTTGTTTACAGAAGCTGGTGAGGACCACACAATTGTTATTTAGGCCCTGATAAACAAAACACAGAATTGAAGGAGAGCATACTTTTTTTCCCCCATGACTGCTTTAAAGGTACATTGTTAAATTTTTTAAGTAAAAGATACTGCAACCTAAAAGTACAAGAGGTGTACAATTAAAGGTACCACCCCAGCCACAAGGAATAGTACAGTCAAGGAAAAATACAGCTTAGTACCTTTTTTCCTGAGTGTACACTGGATCTTGCTAGTCTCTTTGTTTCATGTTTTGTTTCAATTTTCCAACCATGAAATTTGCTGTGCTCCTGCTCCTCACCTCTGTTCTTTTAGTGTTTCTAATATGGCTGACAGAGAAGACTGTGCTTTAGAGACACCAGACTGAAGTATTTTTAAACACTGTACGATGCAGCACAAATCAATACTAAGCAAGTAATATCAGTTGCTAAATTTGTTACGACGGCGCTGTTTTTAACACTATGTTTTCTAAAAGTAGTGAATGGAAGTAACGAGCTATTATTACCAACTATCAGTTAGAGGTTAATTGCCGGTTGCGGGAAGAGGGCAAGGCTCTGGTGGTGGTGCTCAGTGGTTAAGGCTCTGAGCCGGTAATCTGACGTTTGTACATTTAAATTTCAGGACTGCTGAACCCTCCGGCAAGAATCCTCTCTCTCTTACATTGTATCCTCTCTCAATTGTAAGTGTTTTGGATAAATGAATAAATGCATAAATGCAAACACTGTCAATATTTTCCTTACAAATGTGTTTTGCCTTTCCTACAGCAAGACTTTCAAAATGACAAACTGTCCTATTAAATAACCAAAATTCAAATATACTTTATTATTTGAAGATAGACTCCGAAAAAAAAAAGCAGAAGCAGAAACAGAATATCAGTTTCTCACTCACTGAATATAGAAGATACAGATGTAAATCTAGCAAAAGTCACAGCTAATTTTTAACCTCTGACAAGCAATATATCAACCCTAACTGTCATATCAGGTGAATATGGACTGTTGTGCCAAGAAGAAGAAGAAGAAGGAGGAGGAGGAGGGTTCTTTATGAATAGCCTTACTGCATTTCAGGGTGAAAGAAATGTGCATACAGAATGAATATAAAATTGTGTTGCTTCAGACTTGACACTGCATTGAAACTCTTCCATGCTCTTGCCAGACTGTGGGCTGCAAAAATGTCGTCAGGAACAAAAAGACTTGGAGTTAAATGAGGTGTAAATGATAAAGGTCTGACTTTTTCGCCTTATGGGCTCATGCATTGAAGCTTTAAGCTTTCATTTAGGAACTCTGAGCTGCCACAAAATCACTGCGTTATAATCCAAACATCATTAGCTCAGTAAGAGCAGCGCTATTGCACCTGACCCGTGCAAGCTCGTGCTCTGCGTTAATGAGGCCGACCGCACGCGCGCACCGCCCGCGAGCTTCCGACTAAACTGCACGCTCGTGAACTTCGGAGCGACAAAAGCGAAGCCCACACAGCGTCTTAACGCTGGTTTTTGCTATCGTCTTGTTTTCCTACATGCAACCAAAGCATTTGTGAGCTTCGTTAACAACGGTGTATTTAAAAAATATCTTTAAAACTAAAGTTAATTGCCAAACAACGCCAGGAGCACGACGTTTTACTGCCTGCGCCGTGCACGGATACAGTTCGCTTGACGTCAGCCTCCATCAGAAGGTGAAACAAAATAAACACCCGCGATGTTCCTCGGTGCAACAAGAGCTCATCAGTGCAGGAACACTTCGACCATGGCCAAAGAAACACGCCTTAAACCAAGCGCCGCTTTCGCCTATCGCATCGGGGGAAGCACAATAACACCAGCACGCAGCCAAATCCGCCCTGCTCACGATGTTTCACCGAACAGAAAACCAGTTCGTCCCGACAAGGGTCGCGTGCAGTTCACCAAAAAAATGTGTATCGTTTCAAGTCGAGTTTCCCCCCAAAAAAGCGCAGTACTCACAGTTAAAGGCACAATCCAGCTGAACGTCGAATGAGACGTTTTTTTGTTATTATTTATGTTTAAAAGGCCAGGCAGAGGGCTGATGTGTGGTATATGGACGCTAGCTGGCTGCCCGCTTGTCCTCTTCCTGCTTCGGCACGAGCAAAGCTGCTCTCAACTTCAGCCGCACCAATGACAGCGGAGGCACGCGCAGCCTGACACTCTCAGCATCCAATCAGGAGCAGCGCCAGCTGTTGTTTCCAAGCTATAACTATTTGTAAATAATGCACAACATACAGTATAAGCAAAGTTCAGCTAGTTATTCCGGAGAGGGTTGGATCAAAATGTTAAAACATCCATTAGCCTAGTCTCTAAATAGTTACTCCTAAGATTAAAAAAAATACTGCCTGTGGTCTTGACAATGTCTTCAATTCTGAAATGTAAAGTTTTACTTATAAGTAACATTTCTGAATACAAACCAAAAATATGTACTTCCAGTTTTTACAGTGTCCCCCCTTATCACTTTTTATTTATTTATTTTTTTTTTTTTACACATAACAGCCCAGAACCCAGTTCAAGTCCTATTATGCTGGGATCAGACTTCACAATATTTTTTATCTTTCACAATGGTCACCATGTCAGATTAGTGCCTTAAATTTCTTGGTCGGGAGACTGGCAACACTACAAGTTTGACCCCAACCAATCATCGTTCATGTCCTTGTGTGTCGTCGGGGAGGAGGGTCAGGAAATTGGTATTCATGGCTATCAAGGAACACGTCGTAGGATTTGTCAAACTAGGCGAGAAAATACAAAAAATTCTAACATGCTAGACTTGTTGGGGTGTCATGGGGCGTCCCAGACACCACATTACTGTTCTTCAATTATGACACAGTACAAGGACATTCATATACGGGCCCAACACTGGAAATTTTAATTTGTCAGCCACAAAAATTGTGTCAAAATCGGGCTGAATTTGTGTAGTCTGATCCCAGCATTAGGTTATGCCAACAGACACTTCAACTACATCAAAACACTATCAAAATACACCAAAGTATAAAAGCATCTGTTATCAACATGTTTTCTACACGCCCTGTTGTTCTATGCCTTAATTTCATGAGGAACCACTAGATTAAAAAAAAATAAAATCAAACTCCTTTTGTGTGTGTGTGTGTGTGTCTGTGTATACACTGACCCCATTTCCAGAGAAGTTGGGATATTTTCCAAAATGCAATAAAAACAAAAATCTGTGATTT
>JAOTRR010000036.1:438188-451880 GCA_028570945.1 Gogo arcuatus
TGTTTACAACAATTTAGAAGCGATGTATCCACTAGATCTCAGCCTCGGTAAGTCACGTGGATATTATTTGTCACTATAAAGGAGTTTATTTTTTGGATTTTGTTTGCCTTTAAATACCTGAAAGTAACATCCTCTCTAGCAATCTTTTACCTAAAATTGTCATACTTTTTCTCCCAAGTGAAAATGAATAACGTGAATCGCTTTATTCCGAAAAAGCTATTGCAGACCCAGAGAGGGAACCCAGACCACCACCTGCACCCAGTATCACCACCTTATGGAAAAGGACTGCAGGAGAACATGACCCTGAGCCATTATTTATTCCAACGCCTCCGATTTCTTCTAAAACTGTGTCTCGTTTACGTACCAGTCTGACCGATTCCACTAGTAAGGTGACTAATAGATCTGATTAATGATTGCAGTTTATTTGTGTTGTACTGAAATTTAAAGATGTTATGGGACCCACACTTGAATTGTATTAGATAAGTTAAAATGATAAAGTTCCTTTCAGTTCCTTAAAGAACTGTAGCAAGTCTGTAGTTTAAATAAATATATTTTTTAGCATGATGTGATTTCCTGTTTAACCTGGTCTGTCATGCTTTATTTTAGGTGCAGGAAGAAGATAAAGATCCTGTGTATCTGTATTTTGAGAGTATGATGACATGTGCTCGTGTGAGGGAGTACAACAGTAATCCACCACCTCAGCTACATATGTTCCTTACCAAAAAAGAAACGAAAGAATTTGAACAGCTTGTAAGTATTATGGCATGGAGAGTGATTAGAGGGGTGTCTTTAGTGTTCCTTTTCTTCCTGTCCTTTCCTTGAGGTTTTACAGTAATGCTTTGTGACATCGTGCTTTTTTCTTCCTAGAATGAAATTGCTGAAGCAGGTGAACCAACTTCCTCTAAAAAAATACCAGGTTGGCATCTGTTGTCTTGAATTTCATCACATTGTGTCCTTTCAAAAAATTAACAGATATAAATTACCCATGACAATTTGTGAAAATCCCATTTAATTTGGCAGCATGATTCCAAATGTTAAAAAATTGTGATAGATGTCATTAAATAAGCATGTACCAATGGTAGGTATACTCAGTGGTAGAGACAGAAATATACACTCATTGGCCACTTTATTAGGAACACCATGCTAATAATGAGGAGTATCCTGCATATCATGTCTTGTGAAATGAAATAGATTAAACTAAACTTTAGTGGCTACTCTTTAAACTGTCTGTCACATGGTAAAAGCTTTAGCAGTGAAACATATGAAAACATTGTAAGTGTAGTCTTTGGCTTTTCACTGTGCCCATGTGTAAGTAATGAGTATTATAAAATGTGGTAATTAAATTAAAATACACCTTGTGTAGCATTTTACAATACTCTGTGTAAATCATTATCTCAGTGGTGGTGCAGTCACTCATTCTGAATCTGCTTATTCTCATTTCTTTCACTGTAAAAAGAAAACTACTCACCATTACCGCACATAAACTAGTACACTAAATCAGTATATATACAGTGGTAAAAATTCTAAGAAGAGACAGTTTTACATATGCTCAGGCACAAATAGGCTGCAGTGAGCAGATAAGAAGTTACCTTAGCCTCTGTGGTTGGGATAAAAAGGGAGCTGTTGTAAGCAAATGGCTAATTCTGTTTGGCATTACTGATGTCACATGTTCCAAATATAGTCCTGTCCTATTTGAAACATACAGAACAAAACGAAAGAAATTTATAAATCTGTTAACTTTGGGGGAAGAGTTTGTTTTTTTTTCTTGCAGTTAGTGAAAAGAAAGTTCTTTCTTTTGCCTTCTGTAAATTCACCACAGAAGCTATAGATAATTATATAACTATAGATAACCATATAAGCTGTAGAAAAATGAGTTGAGTGGGGATCCTCAGAGGGGAATTCCTGTTTTTCTGGCATTTTACTTTAAGTGAATGTGAGTCGTAGATCCACTGTTGCAGTGGTATGTTCTTAATTTCATTACATTTTGTCCTTACAAATCCCACAGAGACTCCAATAAAGCCAGGTGAGCCTAAGCCCACTAAACTGCTGGAAATCCTGTCTGAGTGTAACTGGGAGCCTCATCGGAGTTTGGTGCTGAGTGCTCTGTTCCGGCGCATGAACAGCAACCTCCTCTCTGAGCCTTTCTGCTTTGGCATGTACAAAATACAGCTTCTTTCTACTACCATCAAAGGAGTCGACAGGTACTCTACGATTACTTACAAGGTGTGCATCTCCCGGGCGGATGAAAAAGAGATGACTGAAGACTTGCAGCCACCAGTGAAGAAGACAATGAGAAATCAAAGTTTAAAAGGTTTTGAAACCAAAGTTTCGAAAACCAATGAAACACAATCTCAGAAAGGTAACAGTGCTTCTATAATGTTTTCAATATAGAAAACATTTTGGTCAACATAGAGCCTCCATTTTATGCAGTTACATAACAATAACATTTTGAACTTATGTGACTTCCTGTAAATGATGTTGACGCGGTTTCCCTCTTGCACAGCAACAGCTGACACTGATTCTGAGCAAAAGAGTAGCGCCTTGTTGGAAAAACAAAAGAGAAAGCCACTCTATAAGAGACTGTTAAGGGCTTTGCCCTTCTCCACCCACTCTGCTCCTCTTGGTTATCTCAAGGCAAATAAAAAGAAACCAGGAAGCCGTACTCAAGGTCTAATTATGGTAAATTGTCTTAACAACATTGAAACACTTGACGAACAATTGACTGCGCCTCTCCCATTACTTTTTGCTGATTAAATTATGTCTAAGTGATGTCCTCTGTGTCTGAATTGCAGGTAAATGGTAAAACATACAATCAAGCAAAACTCCTGCTGGGCCAGCTGGGAGCGTTACATCCAGTGAATCGCTTTGCAGCTTTTATCACTGGCAGGCTACTGCCTAGACTTCAAGATCAACCTAAAATTGAGAGTGATATCACCAAAGCTTGTCCTCCCAAAGCCCCTCATAAGCCAAGCTCTGTAACCGAAGTGGCAAATGTTTCAAATCAAACTCCTTCAAATCTTGTTGTGGCCAGATCTCCTTTAGCCAATGCACCTGAACCTAACACTGCTTCCAAAAACAGAAGCTCAAACATAAGTCCCTTGAATGCCCGTTCAAAACTTCTGGGTAAGTAATGTTGTATGGACCAACACAAATGTTAATTTCAAGCTGTAATGATGTTTCTCTACTTTTATAGTGCCAGAGACATTCTGCTGGATTGTAGAAAGTTAAGTCAAAAACATTTTCAGACATGAGCCTTTTTTCCTAGTCAGAAATATGGGATGACTTTCATGCATATGAAATCATATGAACCAGTGCAAAAAAACCCCACCTTTATTAGAAAGACATAAACTGACTCCCAGTGCTATGTATATTTACTTGATGTTTGTATAATGTCTGCTAGCCTTTGGCCTTATTAATCCTTATTTTTTATGCTTTGACGTATGGACCAATCAAGTTACATAGTTGACCAGCGGATGACCCATGTTCTCAACATAATTAATCTGTAATCTGTAAAGTGTTCCCTATTGCGAAATAAAAAGTGGCCTTATTGCTTGCGCTTAAGACAGTATTGTCCAGTATTAAGTATTCGTGTTGCTCATAAATCATATTTCTTTGAACACACAGCATCTTTGAAGGAAGCTATTTCTGTTATCCCTCTAGGCCCACCCTCTGGCACAACCCCCACTGTGCCTGATGGCTCCAGATTTATTATTGTGCCAGGAACACCCCCCAACTCTGCAGCTGCTCCTTTAACAGAAACTGTTACTAGTTCCACCCTTCCACCTGGCCAGCAAGTGGTTCTGCAGCCTGCACCAGGAATGCCGGGGTCGAACTTTTTATGTCAGTACAATGGCCAAATGATCCAATTAAAGCCCATCAGCCCTGGGCCTCTTGTTCAGCCACAGCCCAGTTCTGTCAGTGAAGGTCAGTGTGCTTTCATGCTTTCAGTTGTGTTGTGTGTGTGTGTATTTGTTTTTGTTTTTTAACTTTTGTTGAAACACTAGAAATTAGATTATTTATATAAAGATTTACATGGGAAGGGCAAATCTTATTAACTGTTACTCATTACAGAACCTTACTGTATTTTAACTAACCGTTTTGTGGTTAGCAGGTCTGTGAAAATGTCCTTAAGCATATTTATATATTTGATATTTTAACTAAAATGTGTAGTTGCTTAAGGTTCGGTATGTATTTAATGGAAGCTGTGGTTTCACTTTGTTAGGCATAAGTGTTATTCTTAAGGTGTAACAAAGGTACAAATTGCCCTCGTTGCTTTGTGTTTTATTTAATCGGTTTCTCAAAATATGCCTGTTTTTCTCTTTTCTCCTGCAATGGCTATATAGGTAGCACTTCACAGGTTATGCAAACTACTTATAATACATGTCTGCCGAAAGACACCAGATCTCTTCAGAGGCCTTTGAACTCTACTCCTCTTACAAATGTGTTACCCAAGCCTTTTCCAGACATTGCACCCAAAGTGCTTTCTCTGTCAGCAAAGAGTGGCATGAACATTGCCAATGGCATGCCAGCTTTTAATTTACGGTTAAATTTTCCTGGAAAACCAGGGACATTCTCTTTTCGAATATGTCCCCCTACTGGCAACAGCAAGTCTGTAGGCTCAGAACATAGTGGTAAGCCTACTGAACCCTCTGTTGACAGTTCTTCTACTTTGGCACTTCCTGGAGGTTTCACCTTGACAAAACTCTTTCACCCGGTTGTGCCGGTTGTTCCCGCAAATGTTACCTCAGCTGCTTCTCATCCTGCCGAAGTCTCACACAATGATGAAAGTATGAAGACATTTATCTTACAGGGTTGCTCCCCCAGCCTTGAACAAAATCGCCAAGTCTCAGAAAGCATTACCAAACCGATTCTTCCCAAAACATCAAATTGTAACTCTGCAGAGAGGGCTACAGCTGGCTTAAGCCATAGCAGCAATGGCTTTCCCTCAGAAGGTGTTATTAAAGATGAGCCTGTAGAGTCAGTAAATACAGTGACTCCAGGTAAGTATGACTGGTTACCTGAAGATGCTGAAATGGTACGCACAAATGATGTCAGTGACTTGGAACCTAAGGATATGGATGATTGGCCACCCAGTGGAGCAGAGCGAATTTTGTGGATAGACTCTGCTGATGAAGAGGAAAATGAAGATTTGAATAAAGAGCTGAATAAGAATTTGGATGTTGCTGCTGGAAGCCCAGCTGCAGAGGAAGCCAATGACTCAAAGACCACAACAACAGAAACTGTTAAAGCTGACTTTAGTAGCTGTGATGAATGCCTTCATGTAGATAAACTGTACTTTAATGAAAAAGAGACTCCCAAACCCCCTCACGTTCATGAAAATGTGGAAGAAGATGCATGTTCTAAAAGCTCTCGTGCCGATGAACAAAAACTGAAGTCTAGCATGCCAGATAGTGACCAAGAAAAAGTCTGTGATCCACTTCTAAATGCAGCTAACTCCAACACTGCAAATATTTGCAAACAAGAGCCATCTTTCTCAGTTCTCATTAAAAACGCTGCCAATAATAAACTATCACAGATATCTGTTGGCTCCCCTAATATCAGAGAACAAGTTATGATTCAAGAAAATTGTCCCTCAGTTCTTGATAAACACAAGCCATATAATGAACCAACAGAGACTGACATGGCTGGTAATGAGCCTGACATCAAGAACCAAGGCCTTCTACCTGAAAATAGCACTTTATGCAGCAGTAAAATAAAAACTTACAATAGTCAAACAGGTGAGAATACACTTCTCGACTGCTTCCTTATCAGGGAACAAAGGCTTGGTTCTGATAATAATTATGGTGTTTCTATTAAAATAGAATCACGCAGCGACGCACCCAAGGTGGACACCTGCTCCGTGCATGATGTTGCCGCTAAACAGCATATTGGCTCCGAGAATATTTTACCACTTATCAAGAAAGAAGAGCCCAGTATGACTCAAACAGTCACAGAATTTTCCAGTGACTTAAGTAAGCAAGGTTTGGACTCTAACAGTTCTCAGTTTCTCAATCATAAGGAATGCTATAATAATAATTTATCATATAATAATAATCCAGCCAAACACAACACCGCGGCTTTACTGCATAATGAAGACTATCATGAGAATATTGACATTTCTGGCAATGCGCCATGCTCTTTAATGGATGGTCAGACCCCTGAGCTTTCAGACGATTTTGGCAACCTGTCAGACAGCTGTACTAAGACATCCAAAATAGTTAAACAGGACTCAGAAGAGAGAAACGATGAAGCTGAGGATAGGAACAAGCAGCTTAAGTCTAAGACAGCAGTGGGAGAGCTGTGTGGTGATGAAGAGATTGTTGTGGATGTGATGAACTTGACTGAAGATGAAGATCCAAGTGATGAGTTTGACAGGGATGAAGACAATTCAAGTGACAATGGCGAGGAGGACTTAAACAGTGATGAAGAGGATTCCAGTAATGACTCCACTAGTGACAGTGAAAATACAAGTGACAGTGTAAGTGGCCCAGGTTTAATATTTAAAAATGATCAGTCTCCTACCAGATATCATGATGCTCTGGCCATGCATGTAACACAACCGTAAGAAAATGAAATATATTTTTATTGCTGAAATTATTTTTGAATTCCAGGCAGACACATATGATGATGATGATGATGTTGACATTGAGTCATTGGAGGACAATGATGGAAAGAGGATTATGAACATGATAAAAGACAAAACCAGGCTTAAAAAGTAAGACCTCAGTATGAACTTGATTTAATTTTTCCTGAATGACTTATGACCAAATAGTAGCAGAAATCTTTAGCCCAAAGTTGCTGTCAGTAGTGGGGTGGAACATTTTATTACAGCTCATATTTTACCAGTATTATGCAAATGCTTTGTGGTGATTTAGAACTGATCAATGTGCATTATTCTCACAGGACTGCAAAGAGAGCAGCTGAATTGAGAAAAAAGGTAAGATTACTGATACAAAAGAACCTCAGACCAAGTTAATGTATTTTTAAGGTCTAAATTTTAGTTCAGTTGTTTCTAATGTTTAGACTTTTAATACTTTTACTGGATAATTCACATATTACAATGGGATGAATTTAATAGAAATGACAGTTTATCATTTATTATTATTTTATTTATTTATTTATTTATACATACATACAGATTAAGCATCTCACAAGCATTATTAGCACAGCAGGATACCTGCCAATGTATGAGCTAGAAAAACGGCAAAGTCACACTGAAAAAGAGCGTGTTCGCCGAGATGAAATGCGTCAGTCCTTTGCAGCACTGAAAAAAGCATTGAATGTTGATGAACGAACCAGATTATGCAGGCATGACATTCTCAACCAGGTTAGTAAATATGCATTGAGGTTTGGCTGTAATATTGACATAATGATGTAAAGGGGCTTAAATTAGTAATATACTAAGTAGTTAACATACTGATATACAACTGACCGTTCTTCAGAGTCTTTGTGGTTATATTTTGACTAAGGAATTTATGTTCTCTAAGCCACTGGTCCTCAAAGTGGCGTCCAGGAAGCATAGCCAGGGGATCTGTGAATTTTTTTTTGTTGTTGTTGTTTTTAATTAAATTTTTATTTTTTTTTAAAATTTAGTTAGTGAAAACTTAAAGTTGGAAATCACAACCATTATCAAAGACATTATCTTTATTATTGAGTTTTTATATGTCTTGCCCTATTTGACTTGTCTCTTGAATTGAATGGGTTTAATCCAAAAGGTTTGAGAACCCCCATTTTAAGGTGATGATATGAGTAGACTCCTGTAATCAAATTAACAAGGTGTGCTCTGGCTTGGTTGCAGGCTCGAATTATGATTTTGGCTCTTGAGGACCGGAGCCAGTGCTTAGAGGAGAGGAAAAAAACCCTACTTCGGAGGCAGTCTGCTTATCTCAGCAAGATTGTAGAATTATCTGGTAAGATGTGTACCATCACTTCATGAGATATCAGAAGTCTTTTCTTAATGTATGTTAGTTGTGTTTGGTCTGTGCCATACAGCACTACGAAGTCTTGGGACCATACAATTGTTTCATCATTTTAGCTTTGTTGCCTGATGTAAGTCTGTTGTACAAAAGCTACTGTTACATGTCCTCCTTTGAGAGACACAACGCCAATTACACTTTTCCAAGTTCATACTAACAGTATTATAAAACGTAACTTTTTAGGAGAAAAGTGTTAACTTGTTTCCAAACTTGAAGGTTAACGGATCTCTTCTTTCTCATTTAAACAGAAAAGACAGAAGCTAGAGACAAGGCAAGTTTTGAGGAAAACTATGAACAGCAAAAGCAGTTTGGGTCCAAAAACACCCTGACCTCAGTTGCAGGTCCTCTAGTAAACCCTCGACGGCTAGACAGTGACGGCAACAGACTCCCACCTCGTCTTGGACGCTGGAAAGCCCCTAATTATATACGCAGAAGATCCAGAAAGGCCTTACAGCAGGCTTCTATTACCACCACAGGTTAGTATTATACACTTCATTGCATTCATCTTTTCTGAGGCTAGCATCCAGAATTGACCACAGCAGTATGTTCAGTGCCAAAGAAATATTTTCTGCCTAAAAGGAGAATCCTGGAGCTGTGTGTGATCCATGAGTGCACATATTGTGTCTGGTTTAATAAAACCGGTTAAACTAAGCTTTACTGTCCTCATTTAACTGCCAACTATTTTAGGGCAGTGAGTTGCTTATTAGGGTATTAAAGCTATTTGATTTTTACATTAGTTTCTGTTGCAATTTGTTATGTGTCAGATTTTTAAAGGAGGAGTCATCGATTCTGGAGAGAGATTGTTGATATTCGAATTCAGCTACCAAATAAATTCACACCTCCCTTCAGTGCTCCTTCAGAAAATTCAGCCCACAAATTCATGGATGCACATTGCCAAGGCACTAACAACTGGCTGAGCTGAGCAAAAGAGAAATATGAGAGAATCCAGTGAATGTCTCTTCCTCATGAAGCAAAACAAACAAGGATTTGGCTAAGGATTGCTACTTCACAAATGCCTTGCATCAAAAACGGGTGCTCTTTGGGCACAAGGAGGAAGAGAGAAAGTTTAAACTTGTATTTTGCTCTGTGATCAATAAGTTATTTCCAAAAAAAATACCAAGGCACACTGCTTTGCAAAAATTAAAAATCCTTTAATAAATGGGCTTAGTGCCTACGCATTTCAACTCCCAGTCTTCATCAAGGCATGTGATAGGTACTAAGCCCATTTATTAAAGGCTTTTTAATTTTTGCAAAGCAGTGTGCCTTGGTATTTTTGGAGATGACATTGATCACAGAGTAAAAAACTAGCAAGAGTTAGTTGTTTTGATTGTTTTTACAAAGCTACAGTGACTGAGGAGAGGACCGTACGTTTGTAGCTCAGATAACAAGGTAGGTAACGTTACCTTGCCTAGCATTTTGAATTATGCATCAATCCAAATAATCCCACTGTGCTAGCAAACTTGTATTTTTAGCTCTATGTGGCTATAAAACCCTTGGCAAATGTTGTACGAACAAATACCACGGTCAAGTCAAGTGGCTTTATCGTCATTTCAACCGTATACAGCTGGTACCAGTACACAGTGGAATGAAACATTCCTCCATGACTATGGTACTACGTAATACAACACAGAACTATATGAGACTACACAGACCTACACAGGACTATATAAAGTGCACATGTGCAAACATTGCAAGACAGTACAATAATTACTAAAACAGGGCAACATTTAACAGTAAAATACAAGCCTAATACACAGTTCTAGTGTGAATAAAGTGAGTAGCAGTAACTAGAAAGTAGCACTGAGTTCGTGCACCATTCCGTGTTGATGTAAACACAAGTAACCACTTTACTGTAGAGACATGCATTTCTGTCGGCATGAAACGAGGCAAGCCAGTCTTGCTGAATGGTGGCGCCTGGAACTCTGTTACTGAGGCACATCTCCATGAACACAAAGACACAACAGTCTCTAAACTCAAGCTGAGTAGTCTGCTGGAGTCGGATGTAGTCCAGTTTCTTGTCCAGGGAGCAGGAAAAAAACAAAGCTACTCCCCCCCCCCGCTTCTTCACACATCCACCACTTACGATGCTCCCTCTCCTGAACAATGGCCTCTTCTTTCTTTGTCTTTGAGGTTTATTGCTGATTGGCAAAGAATGAATCGATGCATTACTGCCACCAACTGGTATGGAGTATGGATCACTGTCGTTCTCGCTCCCTTTCCCCAATCTCCCCCCTTTTCCCCCTGTGCTGTGGAGGAAAACGAATGTCCTGCCCCCTGTTGGTGATTGGCTGGAGTAGTGTTGTGTAGCTCTGTCTTAGCAAATTTGTTTGTTTCCCATTTAAAGAGCCAGGGCTGTGTGTGAACACCGGATTTTTTTTTCAGCGCGCACAGAACGGACAGCTAGTGGAAAGAGATTTGAAAAAAAGTGTATTGGATTAGAATTGATGACTGCACCTTTAACGGAGTACACATTTTAAAAAAACAGATGGGACACACAAGCATGTTTTTAGCCTATATAAGACATTAAGTAGTGGATGTAATGTGGGTAAATTCTATTGTTTACACTTTATAATTTAAAGTTTTATTGTTTAAACTAGAGATGTATTTGGAAAAGTATTACTCTGAAACCCACAGAAGAAAGGTAAATGTTTCTAGGTATGCAACCAGACATACCTCTTTGCCAACCATTCAGTGTTCATCTAAAGATTGGAGGGGACACTGCACCATACATAAGGATGATGCGAGGTTAGCTTTTTGGCATGAAGCAGGCCAGAGTGTAAATGCATGTCATTCTGGAATTTAAGAAAATAAAGCATAGGTCAAGGCTTTGCAGAAAATTCATTCCAAAGACTTGCTTTTGCTTCACATTTGGACTCCTGCCAGAATATTGTTCGTGATCTCAAAATTGACATTTTCTATTGGAGTTGCAACTCAAAAGCTGAATGTTTAGCACCCGAACAGAAACAGAAGTCATATATAAATTTCTGTTGTAGGTGTCTGGAACATAATGTCAACACAAAATCTTGTTGAATGTCGAAAATGTATGAAAAATTCTTTTTAGCAAATGCTATAAAATTAGGAAAAATCAATAAGTAGCAAGTTAAGTAAAAATGTTAAGCTGTTAAAGAGGCTCTGCAGTCTCAGGAACCCCAAATAGAACATACGTGACTCTCAAGTCAAATAACACAAAGGTGTGTTGACCTTTTATGAATCAGGCAATGTCTGTAAAATAGCTACATGCCTGAAAACAGCCCATGTGTGCTGTTAGGGCAATAATTAAGAAGTTTAAAATAACCAGAGCTGTAATTAACCTGCCAGGAAGCAGGCGTAAATGTATTCCCCCCCCCCCCCCCCCCCCCCCACACACACACAGTGGGGAGGATGGTTAGAGAGGCAAAAAATGTCACCAGGGATCATGGTTGTAGATTTGGCGAAAATGGAAGCATTTTGGGGTTGCCAAGTCTGCAAATCTACAATTAGCTGCCACCTGCAGGCCAGCAAACTATTTGGAAGGAAGAAGAAGAAAGCCTTTGCTTTTATCTACGCACAAATATAAGCACTTGGACTGGAACTGGGTTCTATGGTCACATAAGACAGTGGGTTTAGCATAAAATGTGGATGATTTATACAGAGAATTACCTGATCCCCATTGTTAAGTATGGTGGAGGATCTGTAATGTGGGGTTGTTTTTTTTCTCCAAAGGACCTGGGGACATTGTGTCACGGACTCCATAATGTACCAGGAGAGTTTAAATAAAAAATAATATCTGGCTGCTCTGCCAAGAAGGTACACCTGGTTCATGGCTGGATTGCAGTTCCAGTGACCTCCAGGATTGATCCAGATCCTCACAAAAATGGTTTCATATCCACAGAATCAAGCTTTTGACATGGCCATTCCAGTCAACTTACCTAAACCCCACTGAAAACCTGTGAGCTGAGCTAAAAAGAAGGGCTCACAAACAGGAGCAGATCCTCCAGGGCCCTAGGTCTTGAGAGATTTTGTATCGAGGAGTCTCAGATTAATTACTCTATATTCTTTATTCTCATCAGGCATTATGGGAGAAAAAAGTTTGCTGTTATATTGGCAAAGGGAGATAATGAAGTACTAAATGCAGGCCTATAATTCTGATGTGATTTTGTTAAAGATTTCAGTTAAAGGTTAAATCTCTCCTATTTCATATTTAAGTGAGATCTTTATACAACCTTTTAATCTAGGGTTGGATACCAAAACCCGACTGGTTCCTGTATGATCACAGCACAGATTTCTGTGCCTTATTTCTGTGCCACTTTAATGCCTGAGCTGTCAATTGAAATATTACGTGGGAGCGGGTTTTTTTTTTTTTTGATGAAGGGCTCCTCAGCGCCCTGCCAGCACTTTTCTGCCAGACAAAAACCCTATATGGACACACGCCCTTAACATTACATTTTGCCAGAATAAGCAAATACTGTGTGATATTTCTGCAAGAGAATTGCTGGAGTTTGTAGAATATGAAGAATTCACAAAATGTATTTTGCTGTTATTGTTACTGAAACTGTTACTTAGTTAAATTATTGTAGTTGGGTTAGGTTTTATTTATTGTCTGAATTTGTTATGTAAAATTAAGTGTTTTTGTAGTTATTTATATTTACGTATTTAAAGTGTTAAGTTAATATATTGTTCAATTTTAAGTTCAAATTTGCCTTAGAAATAAAAAAGCTGTTCTTTAATGTTGTTTACCTTTGTTTTGTGCTTTTAAAAAAGTACTGGTTTAGGCACTGGCACCATTTTAAAAGTATCGTTTTAGCACCGGTATCAGCAAAAACCCAAACAATACCCAACCCTATTTTTAACCTGTCTTTACTAAGAGTGCTAATATTCCTGGAGCTGACCGTAGGTGTATAATACACAGAGTGAAAGAAACGGCTGCTTTCAGCTTAAAATGAAAAAGTGCAATAAAACTGCTTATTTCAATTACTCAGCCATTTTAGAAACAAAATCATGATTTCACTAATGAGTAAAACGGTTATATCATTGCATCCATTATCAGAGCCCTTGCTATGATAAAATTATTTTAAAAGTGATCATTTTATTATACTTATGATGTACTTTGTGACCCTCACTATGCCCATGGGATTTTTACAGAGGCAGCTGATGAGAGTTTAGACTCCCATTTAAGTCCTAATACACCAGGCAACCACACTGTGAGTGGACCCTTGCCCTCGGTTAAAACAGGTAAATCCAGAGTAGAATTTGTTTGTCTTATTTGCTAAATAACCTGTATTACTTATTGTTTTAGTAAGCAAGTTTAAGATTTGTATTAAATACTGTAACTTATTTCCTTTTTATTATTAATTATATATATAAATTAAAGTTGACAGCAAATAAAAGTAGATTTTTCACGTTTCCTGAGACACTACACTAGTGTCATATGGAATAAAAAGCCAACTTTAAAAATGTAAAAATTAAACATGTTAAAAGTATGATTGTAGTCTACCTCTGTCTGAATGTAGTTTGATCATAATTAACAATTATTTGCCGAAGGTGAAGTGAATATCGCTGAATAATAACCGAGACGAAGTCGAGGTCATTATTCAGCCATATTCACTTCGCCTGAGACAAATAATTGTTTTAGTATAAATACACAGGAGATTATAGAAAATAAAATAAAAAAAACAGCAAAGCGGCATGCAAATATGCGCAAAAAGCGCGCAGACTTGTGTCACTTGAAATCAAGTCC
>JAOTRR010000036.1:511067-522056 GCA_028570945.1 Gogo arcuatus
TGCAACAGCAGAAGACCACATTGGGTTCCACTCCTGCCAGCCAAGAACAGGAATCACAGAATCAAGAACAAGGTCCTATTAAAGTGGCCGGTGAGTGAATACTATATGAGATTTTGAAAAAAAAAAAAAAAATTCCTTGTTACTGTACTGTAACCTAAATGTAAATATTGAAGTAGTAAACTCACACCTGATCTACAGGCCTGCTTTATTGACATTTTCTTGAGACACTGCACTGAAACAATCTGACAGAGTCTAGTAGTAAAAAATGTCAGCATACAAGGATTGCCTTGAGACTCAAGGTATTGGCCTCTCAGAATCATATACAGTACATTTCGTCCTTGTGGTTTTTTTGTGTTGTTTTTCTTTAAATCATGGAAATAAATCAGAAGAAAATGCTTGTGCTTGCCAGATTAATAGTCTCATATGTACGTAGTGGCATTCACGGCCTTCGCCCACCACAAATTCTATTAGAGGGAACTTGAAGCATTACTGGGTGTATCCTTGGGCCATGACTCAGCTGTTCAAAGGTCAGAGATGTTCAGTTCTCATTTTTGAAAAGACTATGCTGACTCAGAAAGATTGGCTTTTCGTTCATGAGAGCTTAGTTCTACTTTTCTATCCATCAGCCACACTGATGGTGTACAGATGTCTCCCTCTAGGCAAAGAAACACACTCCATATGGGCTATGACAAAGGAAATTTGAAAGTGTCTTAGAGTTTCAATAAAGATAACTTTCCATCTTTGCTCGCTATGCCGTGTGGACGTGTTTGGATCTTTCATAAGGTCTGAATGTAATGTATGTTCTCATTATTTCACTGTGAACCAAAGTGCTTTGTGTCTACATTTACAATACAGTTCAAGTGGCCCTGGTTTACTAAGATCTCAAATAATGAACAGTAATTTTAGAGGAAACAAAATGTAAATGAAGTTTTTGTGTGTGCTATTTGTTCTGTTGGCTGCAGTGTGTTTGTATCTCAGATAGACTCAGTCAAATTGAAACTAAAATCAAAGTATAATGGTGATTAAAGGCAGTGAAATGTGTAGAAAAAATGTTCAAAATATGGTATGAATGTACAAATGTGTAGACATGAGTGTGGTTTTGTTTATAAGGTAAATGTGAATGAAACCTTTTCAGGGGCTCTGTTGGCTTCACACTGGGCGATATCATAAAATAATTCTAATAATACCCTTATGTAAAAAAGGTGCAATTACTAATTGCATTGTTGTTTGCAGAAGTACACAGCTCAAGTATTTACATTTTATCATATTTTATTTTCATCATCAGTAAGCTGAAATGTATTTTTACGTTTTGGAATAAGCAAAGGCCTCATTAATAATTATTTTTAAAATAAAGCCCAGATCTTGTCTTTTTTTGCTCAATCATATTCAATTACTTTGTGAGTAATTTATTTACTTGTACTTGTCTTTATTAATTTATTTGTAGCCAACAGCAAACATTAGTCATAATTGAGAATACTTTTGGTTAGATGCAGTTACTTTTCTAATTTAAAATGATTATAGATATGAAACCAGTTTTACATTGGCAATAATAAATCATCATAAGTCAAACATTCTCAAAAGAGTCATTAAGGCAGAATTTAGATAAACAATCATTATTCGGACTTCATCAATTGTTTTGCCTTCAACCTACGGAAACAGGCTTCTGCAAAAAAAAAAAAAAAAGAAAGAAAGAATATGTGCCCTATGGCTGATTTATTAGTAATGAATAATAATGAAATTGTCACAGATTGATTGGAGACAGATGCAACTGTATTAAAAACAAAACACAAAAGAACAAGTCTGAGAAAACGTAACAAACAGAAACTAAACAAGCATGGGATAGACATGAATCTGCAACATATAATAATGCAACTCACAACAGACGCTAGACAAGGAGTGCTATACAAACATGACTTAGGTGCTCATTGTGCATAAACTTGATTCAGGTGTTTGTGATCATGTGACTTGGTGCGTGACGTGAACATGTGGAGTGCAGTGGCTGATGGGTGATGTAGTCCTGCACCGCTATCAGCGCTAACCTGACAGAAATATGCAACCCTCTATAGACCCTGTTTTTTTTGCACAAGTACACGTATTTTTATGTAAAAAAAAAATTTGGTAAATTAGAACTAAATTAAGACTCAAAAGAAAAAAATTAAATGTACACTGACATACAATATTTTATTTGGTGAAAATGGAAAATGCAGTTGACTGGCAATTAATTGTAGTGATTAAACGTTGAATAATACAAAATCATGAATTGTGTAAAACTCTGGATGCTACACTGAGCTACAGAAATTACATGACAAAAAACTTGAAAACTTAAAATGCTAGTTTTATGTTAGACATTATGTATCGCTAAACCTTTCAGAGTGAAGCTTAAGCAGTGGAGCAAGTGAAACGTGCCTCTGGAAAATGCTTTGGATGCTTAAGATGGCTGTTCTCATGTTCCTGGCTGATCTGGCATGTTTCTATGTTAGAGCTGTGGACCACAGTGTTATCTGCACTGGAAGACCAGAAGCCCCCGCAGCCCTCACCCTAATAAGCATGCCACAGTCGGGCTGTGGGGATGCGGGTAAAAATAGCGTGTAGAGTGAAAGGGGTGTGGTGATACTGCAGGCTTCACACTCAGCTCCTGAAGCGCTGGCATTTTCTCTACTTCCTCCTGAAGGGCTACAAGTTCGTAGTGAGTTACGTAATCTTGTTTCATTGAGAAGTGTTTCTGACCCTTGGAGAGGATGGGTTATTCAGTGAAATAAATAACTTCTGAACTAGGTATCTTCTCTTAGTGCTGTCTAGCATGTGTGGCGTTGATGTGTGTGTGTCTATGATACAGGCTATGTGCTCACTGCTTGTAGCAGCTGTATTTTCTAACTCTATTTCTCTCTCACACTTTCTTTTCGGTTGGTTGGCTCCAACTGTATACTCACACTCTCACTCACACAATGTAATGGATGGTGTTGTTCTGTCCATAGCAGTCGATGGTCACATTACAGATGTTGTGCGTGCCAGTCTGTGTGTTAGTTAGTCTACACAAGGTGACACAGTGTCCATGGAGATGAGAGGCAGTGCAAGAGTAGGAATTCAAGGCACACACAGGAGGATGGTGTCAGCCTGGGACAGTCTCTGCTGTGCCACATCCCAATGCCCCGAGCTTAGCCTGTCTGCATTAGGCTGCTGCCGTTGGCATTTTTTTTTGGCAGTGTTTCTTTGGTCATTACAGGGGCATGAATGAGTGAGCCCAAGGTGAGGCCTCTACTACACCCACAGTGAAGAGCCGGGAATGTGTTTTTAACATTACATACCCTTATGGACATTTTTGTAGAAGTGAATATTATGAAATTCTTGAGTTGTTATTTGAAAGAAGACAAATGAATCTGATACCAGGTAAGATGGCATAATTATTCCAGAGTGCTTTTATTTAACTACATTTAATTTTTACAGGGAGCAAAACAGTTTACATTTTAGTACTCATTACTATATATTATTTTCCTTTACAGTTTCAATGTTCTCTTTTTTTTCTGAATGAAACCACAGAATTTTTAAGTGTTGTTTACTGAATTGATTCTTTGTATATCAGGTTTCTTTTTTTCCAGTTTTCTGTAAAGGACTAGTTACATTTAAAGTCAGAGCTTATCTCGATTCAGTTTAGATTGACTTTATTGCTCAGTTATTATTGTTTGTTAATCATGATGAATTCATAACCAGGAGTTGGAGAGAGCTCCTGTCTTAGGATTTTTGTATAGTTAATGGTTCTAACTCTCTAAATTGGTTCTACTGTGGAATCTTTTGTGAAAGGGAATCTTTGGTTCATTAGCCGTTCATTTGATTTGGTTCCCTATGGCATATAATTAAAGCAAGAGGCGGGGCTGAAAACTTCTTTGTAATTTTTTTATTTTGTTGGTCAGAAAGACTGTGACAAACCTGTTGCAAAATAAATATTTTTTTCCTTTCCTTTCCTTTCCTTTCCTTTCCTTTCCTTTCCTTTCCTTGCTTTGCCTTCCCATCTCTTTCCCTTTCCTGTTCTGTCCTGTCCTGTCTTTACGTTCCATTCCATTGGTCCAGATATTCAAAACATATTTCTGCCACAATCCAGCTACAAAAAAAAAAAGAAAAAAAGAAGAAGGAAATCTATGCCTGCAACCCATAATACACAGCATGCTTGGTTGTTTCAGTCTGTACTTGGACGAAATTGCTGTCTTCTCACCTACTTCTAAGAATCACACCAAGAAGATAAACAGAACAGGACTAAATACTTTATATGTTAAAACACCCCAAGGGTTTCCCAAATGGGACAATCTTAAACCCTTTCGGGGACTAGATTTAGCTTATTTGTTAACATTACTGCATATGAAATGTCCATACACTCCGGGACACTGTTTAGATGGATGCTCGTGTGGGTCCTTTCCTTTCTGGCTCATATTTAAGGTGAACTGACAGTGAGTGACCATACAAAGCCCAGATAGTCCAGTGGTGTAGAAACATGTACTTTAGGAGAGGACTAAGAATTCTGCTCCAGAAAACATAGAAAACATACTATGCTATTACATTTTCTCCCTTTCTGCTGTCTTTCAGGTTTACTAATGTAAAGAACAACCTGCCTGTACAACATGCTTGGCATAAGTCAGTTAATTGTGCTACGTGTATCAAATGCCCCCTAAGCACTATGTAGTAGGGGGTCTGCAGCCAGTTGGCCTTGCAAAGAGTAACTTAACAGCACATGTGTACAAGGGCCTAAAATAGTGCTGGGCTGTGTTTTGTTAGCAGGGCTTCTGGGGAAAGGCCAGGCCTCGCTCTGCCCCATGATGCCACTGCACTGCTCCGGGCGGGAAATGCCTGCCGTCCCTCAGATGGTGACAGATGGTTCAGGGACAAACAGACCTTCAGGTCGAGTGCAAGGCTTCTCCTTTCACTGCCATGGTCCCTGATTGCATCAGTCCCTGAGGCTATTAATGTATGCATTTAATAATTTTTCTGATAATGCATGTCATAGGGGGTAGAACTGTATTTTATAACATGCAATTTGTAAGAGTAAATTAGTCATGTGAATTGCAAGTACAAATCTGTGGACTTAAGTGTTGGCCAGTACTGTAGGTCCAGTGCTGGTGTAAATTGCATATGTAACGTGGCATTATAAATGATCCAATCAGGAAGTCTATTTTTTTTTGTCCTGGGTTTAGGAGTAAGCACATTTAATACCCACTAAGCAAGCTGTGGATTTTTTTTTTTCACCTACAGCTATCCTTGTGACCTACCTATCATTGTTTGAAGGCCTTAATTACAAGTCTAATATTAATTAGTAAATTTTAAGGGATTTTCTCATCATTTTCAACTTGACGAGAAGCTTTACACTTTACACTTCATGCAAGAACTTTCCACACTTCTACATTTAAAATCATGCTGCATAAATGCCCTTAAATTAAACTCACATACAATTTCCTCATATATAATTAGATTCTCTGTACGTTTTGGGTGACATCATGAAAAGGCCACAGCTGCACTCTCTCTGTGTGCCACATTTCCTTTTTTACCCAGAATGCCTTAAGCCCTCAGCAGTCTATGTAATCTTTTTTAAAAGACATCCCCACTCGTCTAGGTCATTTTCAACTGGAGCATGACCGCCAACAGCCCCTTCACTCACTGCCTGTTATCCAGCTCAATCCCTCAGTTGTGAGATGTTTAAGAGGCGCAGTCAGAACGGTGCACGGCCCAAAATGATACCATGACATTCGAGTGCACTCTGTACTTTGACTTTGGTCTGAGGTTCCGAATGATCATCAGGGCTCCTATAATGTGATTTAAATATGTCAAGGAATTGTTGGGGGAGGGGCGGGTGGTAGGCGTGATTGGCAGGAGAGTACACAGGGTTTCTTGTCCAGATTGGTTGGATCTTAGTGCATTTATTTCTCAAATTTCTTCCCATTTTCCCCACTTACTAGCTAGTTTTCCCCATAACAGCTACAAATCTGGGAGGTGTGCTTCCTTCAAGACATCTACAGCTCTGCTGTGGATCACTTCTATCCGCTGCTCATAAAACATTACAGCTGAGCTTATTGTACTTGGAGGAAAATGCAAATTCCCTCCCCTGTATGCATAAACTCATGGGCACACATGATTTTCCAGTGTTTTCTGCTTGACAGAGTCGGTTTTCCTGGACTCCTGTATTCTCATCTCTTGGTCCACAACCATTTGAGCAGACATTTTATTGATAGATGCTTGAATGTGAGGAGAACTAAAAGTAATTTGATTTAAAAATCACAAACCTCATCTTTATTGTGTGCTGTCTGCCTTTTTATATATTACACATTCTCTGCTCTATAAGAACAAATCAAAAACAGCTTGTTTCCATCCTGAAAGATCAGGTAATAAACCACTCATGTAGTGCCCATTCACTCCTTCATCTGTCCATTAACTAAATTACAGTGGGACGGGGATAGACTTGTCTGATAATCTACTCTGTAGTCTTGGATTAAAGAGAATCCAAAGCCTCTGAAGAGTGCACCTGCGCACAACACAATGCTCTGTTTACAATGTCAAAATCACTGACACTCAAATAGGCATTTATTCACATTCATTGTTTTGTTTGGCTTTTGTGTTGTGTTATTTTGTGTAACTCTCAGTAGCAACAGCGACACATACCGACACATTCACCAGAGATAGTGGGCATGAGGCCAAAAGGGAAAAGGAATGTTGGCAAGCCTGCATTGTGTAGGTGATATTGTGAGCTCATTGACAAGTCAGCAGAAAAGGAATAAGTAAGCTGATATAGATATAGCAATGCAGTGTTGTGTGCCGGCATATTATTTTGAGCAGATGGTAAATGTACATGGAATAAGAAAGATGTATGCATACTTTAAATGATCTCCATAAACAAGCAAGAGAGTCAAGTCAACAGGTCATCAGAAAAAAGGGCAGGTATGACCACATCACACCCCTGTTCATAATCACACTGCTTGTTCACTCTACTTAATCATTCCTAAAGAAGGGAAGGTTTTAACTTGCCTTCAAACTCTACAGTCTGCCATTGTTGAAATCTTTGTAGCTTCTCCACTGAGCAGGATTATGGCCATTCTGTGACTGCCTTCAGCTTGGCGTCATTCATCTTGATCCCCTACTGATCAAGAACGTGTCCCAGGAAGGCTATAGAAGACTGGTGGAACAGTTTTCCAGTTTGACATAGAATTTATTCTTGAGGAGCGTAGAGACGAACTTGATTAACGTGTTTAATGTGTTCTTGATCTGTGTGTGAACGGATGCATACATATAAAATATCACAAAACAATTCAGGAATGTTAATATGTCACTGACAAGGCCCATGCGATGGAAAGGGCATTGACCAATCCGTACCTAGTCACTAAATATTCGTAGTGCCTAGACATTACTATGAGGCCACAAGTGAGGCCCAGGGAACTAGGGGCAACGGATACCTATAGTCGATATATGGCCTTTGTCCACCTCCTTTCTTCTTTACAAAAGAACTCGCAGTGGCTGGAGAGGTTGAGTGGTGGATATATGATGAGGCTGGGGCCTTACTGATATACGCTTCTATCTCTCTTTTCTCAGGGTTGGAGGCTCTGCCACTTTGGGGCGTGGCACCAGGATGGAGATCTATTGCACAGACTCATGGCTGGTGGTAATTTGGCTTGGTCTTGCTAAAGACCTCTGAGAGATTTAAATATGCATTGGGATTTGAATTGTTCTCTCAGTGTTTGCACTTTCTACATAGGCAGCATGGCATGGCAGGGAATGTTATGACGGCAGGGTCCTCATACTCTCTCCACAGTGCAGACAAAAGTGGTCCCTCAATCTGCATAATTTCTCCTTGTCTTATAGCTTGGTACTTCTGTAACAATGGGATAGACTCAGGGTTAAGATGTGGATCCAGGTGCTGGAGTTACAAAGTCTAGGTTAAAAAGTCTAGGCTGACAAAGAATAAAACATCCAATTATCATTGTCCATAAGCAATGTTTATGCCTCCGCCACTAGGTGGTACAGGCATTATGTGTTCGGGTTGTCTGTGTGTCTGTGATTTTGTCTGTCCAGGATTCTTGTTAGCGCGATATCTTTGAAAGAAGTGGTTGAATGTCTGTAGGATTTATATGGAAATATCAATGTAAACAGCAAATGAACTGATTAGATTTTGGAATTGATACAAACAGGGTCGAGGTAACTCAAAGTCAAATATCTGAAAAGACTAAACTTGGTGGTGGAGGCGTCCCTATCGACACTGCTGGTGCCCTGTTCTACTAATTTATATTTATTTTTGCTCCATTGTAATGAAGGTTGCCATTAATTGATTGTATATCTAAACTTGAATATACTGTGCTTGATCATTGTGTTGTCCTGTCTCTGGGTTGTAGCTTGTTCCTGTTTAGAAAGCCCATCCCTCCCAGTAGCCCTCTCTCTCTCTTCTGGAGCTAAAATAAGGAAATTGAATGAGACTGATCCCATTAATCAGCTCTATGATCTTCCATGTTATTTTTCATTCGATGCATGCTCTCAGCTGTTGCCGGGAGACAGAGCTCTTCATTCATGTAAATAACGCTGTTGGTTTAAGTACACCATCTGAATCTCAGCTGCTTCTCAGATCAGTCCAGATTTAGCAGCCTGTGCAAACTGATTTTTTACACGTTAAGCTATTGAATAGAGAAGAGCTCTGCCCACGCTGTATTTACATACGATGTACTAGTGAACACCTAGCCTGTTTTATTCACAGCACTCATTCTGTTCCGCTTTCTCACACACATTCAGACACGCACATGCCGGCTGTCCCTTTGTCCGTGTGCACATGTTGGCAGTCCAACTGGCAGTGCGTAGGTCAGCCAGGCACGGTGTACGGCTCAGTGTGTCACAGCTGAAGGACACCATTGTTTTCCTGAATGACAGCAACTAACAACAGTGAGGCACTATTGTGATAAACTGAGATCTATTTAGCAGTGAAAGCACAAAGGGATTGATAAGTGACCTGCACACTCTCTTCTGTTTCAAAGGTCTCTGATCCACATCTTCATTACAAATCTATTCTCATACTAATGAACAGATTCCCGCTCTGTTTAATGTTAACTATAGAAGCATAAATTACAGTTCTTTCTCATGAAACAAATATACTTTTTACTTAATTTCTCTTGTTAAATCATTATAAATACACAAGTATGAAATCCTGCCTTCATTTATATATCCCCATAAACTGAGTGATTTATGTTATGTTACAGTTTGTGTTTACATTCGGGATGTTCGGAATAATGTTACATATCCAGAGATACAAAGACTTGGCTTTTTATATGTTTTTTCATTATAGTACGTCTTTTCAGAGGTACAAAGTCTTTAGTTTAATTATAGCTCATTCCTGGAAGTTGCATAAGAGCTTCTGTGGCCGATTAGTGTGAATATTTTAACGTTACACCCAACGTATGAATGAAGACAGAATACATATTGTAAAATTCAGTTTATACAGAATATTCTCATTGTGCGTTTATGTGGCTTAATGAAACATTGATGGTCCTTAATCCATGTCACATGTCACATGACCTGAACATTTGTTCCCTTTTATGATTTTTTTTCATTGTTTGATATTTGAATTTTGACTGTTTATTAACTACTTGATTGCATTACAAAGCCTTAAGCCAGGCAGTGCACATTATATTTTAATGTTCTGCTTTCTGTGCTTCTAGGTCTGTCCAGCTTTTCCAACATGTTTGGAAAGAAGAAGAAAAGGCTGGAAATCTCGGCCCCCTCAAACTTTGAGCATCGCGTGCACACAGGGTTTGACCCCCGCGAGCAGAAGTTCACTGGGCTTCCTCAGCAATGGCAGAGCCTCCTGGCAGACACGGCCAACCGGCCCAAACCCATGGTAGACCCATCCTACATCACGCCCATTCAGCTGGCCCCTATGAAGGTACACAGTTCTTCTGCGCTGAGACTCTTTGTTGTTTTTTTTGTTCTCTCTTGAACTCCTGTATGTGCACAAAGTTTTTTATAATCTCTTTCTGGGAGAAGGCATCATTCTGAGTTAGAGATTCCTTTGAACTAAAAGATCAAATAGTATGACTTTCAGAATGGGCTTGTGTGAATTTCCAAAGCGAGAATTTCTCCACCTTATACTGTCTACCTTGTATAATGAATGTCAGTGTTTATATGTATGCTTGAATTTCTGCACAGGGGAATATATAGAATTTTAGTACATACATGTTCTGTCACTGTTTTATTATGTTTTCATAAACAGTGTCACTGTAGCCATCGTCTCCTGACTCCTTTCTGCTGTCTCTTATGTCTGTCTCTGCAGTCTGTCCTGTAGCTTTGCCTTGTGTCCTGTGCCTGTACACATTTTTGTCTTACTGTCAGTGTTCAGATAGCAGTGGTAAAACTTTCTATGACTACTGTATTAACAATGTATTATCTCTACATTTATTACATTTTATATAGAATATTGAATACAGTTGTTATTTTGTGTACAGTGCCTTCATAAATATTATTCCCCTTTGAACATTTCCACAGTTTGTAGCGTTAGAAAAACTTGGATTAAATGAGCTTAGTCAGCATAATATGTCATGGATCCCAACAAAGTAGCTCAGGATATTGAAGTGTGTGTGGGAGGGATGACAGACAATGTAGTTTGCAAAATTATTTGTGAATAAAAGATTTTAAAAATAGTGATTCCATCAATATTCACCCCCACTGTTCTGAAACCCCTAAATTAGTCTGTGTGCAAATAAAGTGTCACATGACCTTAATATAAATACACCTGTTCATGGAAGGCACCAGATTTTGTTAAAGAACATACCTCATAAAGACCAAGAACAAAGTTCTGGGAAAGTATCAATCAAGGATTCTTTATTAAAACATCCTGCGGAGTACTACCATGCCCTCCACAATTATTGGCACCTCTTGTAAAGATTAGTATAATCTTAGAAAAAAATCCACCTTTTGCTGAAGTCGCTTCATCTCACAATGAAAAAATGAGAAAAATCCAACCTTTAATTGAAATAAATT
>JAOTRR010000036.1:539527-553026 GCA_028570945.1 Gogo arcuatus
CATTACTTCTGACAAATATAACCACTCAACATTAGTTGGTGGATTGGAAGTAGAATGCTTCTTCTGATTTATTGGTAATAAAATTTTCTTCATTTAAAATTTTTTCAAAAATATCTTGGGAAAATCGAATCGTGAAGCCAACATTGTGAAAAGAATCGAATCGGGAATTGAGTGGATCTTTACATGAATATCAGAAAACCACATTGGGTTCCTCTCCTCTTAACCAACAACAGGTATCTGAGGCTCACTGAATCTGGGCAGTTAAAACAGTTGGTGTTTTCCCAAAACCCTGAAAATAACCCCTTGGTTCTGTTTCTGTTTCTTCTATTTCTTACTGTTATCTTTGACTGTGTTGTTTTTAATTCATTTTGGCCTTAATCCCACTGGCTCCTACCATTACTGATGTGTAAGGGTCAATCTGTACTCTCACTGCTGTATGGGTCAGAAACATAATTGTGCTTCTGGCACCCATTTGCTATAGCAGTTTATCCGTCATAAACTCCAGGGTGCATATGTACTACGTGGGTTACTCTCCTCCTGGAGTACTGCAGTACAGTATTCACTGAGATGAGGTTTTGATGTATTGCTCAGAAGAACTCATCCTATCTTAGATGTCACACTTCAGGGGGTTTTAAAGCCCGTTGCGACTGACCTTTAAAGGTTACTTATTCAAGCACATTATTAAGGTTGAATTTAATAATCTAATTGTGCAAATGTCAAAGCTTGAGTCACGCCACACAATTCACTCGTGTTGTGGAAATTTATAACAGTGGGTTTTGCTCAGCTAGTAATACTGTGAGGGGGAAAAGAAATCTTAATCAGCAAGCAATGAGAGTTCTTCACCAGGAGGTGGAGCCAGAGTTCTGTTTGGAAGTTGACACAGTAAACACCACTTTCAGTCAGTGTGTACTCTAAAGATGATGAACCAGAGTAGACATAGGTCAAAAATAGATTCAGGGAATCCTTTATTACCAGGTCCTTGTTATCAGGAGCATCATTATTGGCAACTTTTGAGCTGTTGTATTTTTTTTCCCCCATGGCTTGGAGGTTGGCCTGGAGGTTGATAATATATCTATATATTAAAGTCAAAATCCATGTTATAGCCAAATCCTATACCAAAATGTTCTAAAGGTCAGAACAAATGATGTCCCAACATGTGTCTGAACTTCTCAGCATGCACTAGTGACCATTTCAGATGGTGTCCTGTGAGATAGACATACCTCTTCTTCCCATTATTCATATTAGCTTTGGATGTTTCTGTGTGAATGTATGCTGTTATGTGTTAGTAATAATACAAGGCCATTTTAGGACCTTAGAGAAAGAGTTATTGAGGAGAATGGTGTTTTTAATGACACTTTCCCACTGTGCAGGTTTTTATTGCACAGATCTGGCAACCCTGGTCTCAGTTTGTTAAGTAGTGTGAAGTCATAGTCTGTTATACTCTAAGTTTTCTTGAATCATTTTCCTGACTCTTGCCTTTGGAGTTTTTGGAGTCAGAGACAATAACAGAGGCAAGGTTTTATGGATATAACAGAGATTAGACCTGCGTATATTTTGCCCTCCTTTTGAGTTCTGCAGGTTACAGTGATATAATGATACAAATGTAACATGGTAATACGATGTGCTGAACATTGCTGCAGTCTGAAACATTACATCAGATCTGACAGTAAGCTGGGATGCTGTTGCAGCTAGTTATTTTGCTTTTGTCTAGGATTTTTTAAATTGAGCAGCACCATTTAATGACATGAGTGTGTAGGGTGTTGATATAGTGACCCCAGTCTCACTGCTATTACATGATGACATTTTTTGGGAATTGCTTTTGATATACTGTTTCAGTTTTTTGAACCTATCAGTATTTTTTTTTGGAGTTAATTTTAAAAAGTTAATTTATTGCGATTGGACTCGAATTATTATTTCGAAACAGCGCCATAAGAGATTCTTGTTGTAAAACCCAATGTGAATCCTCTCGATTAAAGAGTGTGACTTTGTTAGCGTGCTCCGCTTTTGACCTGCACACTGCCCTCATCTGTGGGCCTCATCTGAGTGTTTTGAGGAAAGGTAGTGGTGTTGAGCTCTGCTAGAGGCAGTGTCATTAATTACACCCCCCTTACACAGACACACTTCATTACATTCAAGGTTAATCCCTTGCTTATCTTCTGGTGAGCCCATTCTTTCCCACACTCCTCCTCCACCTGTTCACTGCTCTCATGTTCCCTCATTTCGTTCCCTCACTTACCTTGAGACGACAGCGGTGTCAGGGCCGAGAGTGGATCTATTACACCTTATCACATCAGGACAGGCCAGAGACAGAGCCCAGGTGAAATATGGCTCCTGTCACAGCAGCCAGCAGAGAGGAAGAGAGTACAGTGCTGAATTTACCACTCTCACAAAACAACGAGAGAGAGAGAGAGAGAGAGAGAGAGAGAGAGAGAATGTGGAAGTAGTACTCGGCACTCCAGCATTATCAAACACCTAATTCAAACCAATGGACAGTTTTCCAAAACTGAGTTTGATTCTGGAGCTTGACATTGATTTGGCACACAATTAACCTCACTTCACCTCCTCCCTTTGCCTTCCTCTCTCTATCACACTCTCTCTCCCTCTTTTTTCTCCTCTTTTGTGCTTCTCCATGCTTATTGATTTTCACTCCAGACCTAGTTTCTTTTCTCTTCAGTAATAAACACTCCATCTTCTCCTGCTTGGCATCAGATGAATTAAACAGAAAATGTATAATTCATGTTCATATTTGTTTGACATAATTTTTAATGGCTTTTATAAAACCTGCTGGGCTTTCTCAAGGAAAAAAAAACATCACAGTATATTTCCATCTTACAAAAGCTGGTTAACGTTTGTCAATTATTCTATCAAGAATACTCTTAAATACATAATTTCCAACAGAACATGATTTGACACAATTTATGTCAGCGATTTTACTGCTACTATTAAATGTGATCTTTGCTTCATAGCAAATTCACAAGTGTGACCTTATTGTAAGAAAAAAACCCCCACCTATTTATTGGCGTTAATAGAAATTAATATAAAGTATTAGAACAGAACGACAGTGATGGATGGCGGAGGATAGCTATGCTGATGAGGTTCTGTTTGCTGCAGACATGCTGTTGTGGTCTGTTGCACTAGTCTACTGACGCTGTTCCTATAATGTGAGTTGTGTGTTGATCTGAAGCCTTAGGCTCGGGTTGGTGCGTGACCCCATCTTTTAGTGACAACTGCATTATAGAGATGGATAGGACTTGGTTTAATGACACTGCTGTGATGTGACTGTCCTGTCCTGGAGATTTATAAACTCCTGCCTTAAAATCAACACTTGGAACATATTAGCCATGCAGACTGAGTTACAGCAGTCAATAAATATTTAATGGATCCTCTGTTTCAATTATTTGGCTGTCTGCTATTGTATTTTTGCATGTTCCTAAAGTACAGATTGTTATTAGAGTGCTTCGTGCACTGATACGTTGCGTTATATGCAATTTTATTTTTATATACAGTAAATTTCAAGTGTTGAAAGGAAAAACACCCTTTACACTATATGGCTGTGTGGTGATATTGTTGGATAAGATTCCCGAAGGCAGTTTAACTTTGCTGGTCTCAATGGCGTTTTTCCTGCACTTAAATTATGTGTGTTCACTGGGTTGCTACACCATCAGTTCCACTTGACCAACATCCGACACCAGTGTTCTGATGCCTTGGCTTGCATTGTGGAGGTTTTGCAGTATGTTATACTTAACTGAAAACACTATTTCAGGTATTTTCAAAAAGTTTTTAATAGTAATGATACCTAATAATAACGATATGTAGTTATGAGAGTGAGGAATGTACAACTGGACCTGCTGGTTCTTGGACAACTACTAGCAGGTTAGTATTATTTGCAATAGTACCCAAATAATATCATTTAAACAGGGGAAAGGCTGCAGCAGAGCTGATTGGTTCCCACAGTGTCCATGTTGACTCGTGTGCTAACATCATATTATTTCCCATGTTGTCATTCTGTGGTCTTAAGCTTGCTTGTTATTACACATTTTACAAAGAGAGGAGAAAAAACTGAGTATCTTCCTTCCACTCCATGGCTTTAGCATTTGATGCACACACTGACTCCTGAGAAGGTAAAATAGTTTATTTCTTCACTGTTTTATTTGCCTACACTGAGAGTAAAAGAGCTTAGTATGACTCATAGCATACTGTAGCTGTGAAATGCTCTTAGGTAGGGGTGGAATGAGATGAGATGATGATCCATTTGTTTAGGATGAAAGCTGTTCTGCTCAAAGCCTCAGCGTGCCAAATTCTGAGATTACTATAGCATGTTCTTGTCAGACTCCTACTGATATTTATGGTAATCATTTTCTGGGTCAAATCGCAACAAGCACCCTGTAATACTGTGTGATGAAATTCTTTTCACTGTTTGACGACAGAAGCATTTGTCCTTCTGTTAACGTAATGGACATTGCATCATCTAAGCTCAGGGATTAATCTAGTGGGTCACTTACTCTTTCCAATGTTTCCCTGTTTAGACTATTGTGCGGGGGAGCAAGCCACCCAAAGATGCTTCCATCAATGGACTACTGGAAGAGTTTGACAACATTTCTGTGACACGCTCCAACTCTCTGCGCAAAGAGAGCCCACCAGGAGCCCACCAGGCCAGTTCAGTTAAGCAGCTGTCCATAGCCTCGGCTAACGCCAGCAGCAGCGGCCCAGAGGAGAACGGCTTCAGCCACTACTTTGCCCGATACTCCTGCGATCTGGACAGCAGCAGGGACTTTCCACTGGAGCGGGACAAAGGTGCGTATGATGGAGAATGGGCGGTGGGGCGCCACTACCGCTTCTCCTTCAAACAGAACGGCCACTCCATTCGTAGCCCTTTCTACCCAGATGCCATGCCTCAGAAGTCCTCAGACTATGCCAAGATGCCGCCAGACTACCATGCCTACTTAGAGAGCAAGATGCGCCTGTCCACGGATGAGATGGCTGCAGGTGGCAGTAGGAACTATTACAGGGCCTCTCTGGGAGGATCCAGTCAGGATTACCGCGAGCATCCACTGGGGACGCCATCACGGGCCTCCCTACACAGTGAGCAGATCAGCTACCCGGATGGTGACTGGGGCGGAGGAATCTATACTGCAGCGCTGAGGGATGACTATGAAAAGAGGCCAAAGTCATCATACATTTGTCATACAAGCCCCCAGCCAACCATTCGACAGCGCTCCAGATCAGGCTCTGGCTTACAGGAGCCCAGTCTGCCCTACGGCATCAGTGCCTTCAAGGCTGCACCTCACGGGCCCTATAGCTCCTATACTTACCCTCGTCTTTCTGAAAACACCTCTGCCTCCCAGATCATTGGCAAGGTAATACACTCAGTCATCTCTATGTCTTCCTTATATACCTCAGATTGTCAAATACAGGTTTTGGCATTGATATTCAGTCATATCTAGATCAAGATAAGTATTAAAAGCATGGACACAAATAATAATTAATATTATTAATAATAGTATGTTTTCTTGGTAAGGATTCAGGACTAACTGAAGCTTATTTAACAAGACAGATGGGGCTACCAGTAAGCAACACATTGCAGTTGTACAGTGTAGAGGTTAAGAAAGCATGCACTAATATCTCAGCCTCATGTGGAATTAGCATGTCTTATTTTGGCTGTGTTTATAAAATTATATGCTCTTTTATGGATGTTACTTACTTGAGAATCAAATGTGAATCCAGGGTTAAGGATTATTATGGTATTAACTGTAGCTTTTGGTTTCACAGAATAACTATCAAATTAAATCAGCAACCTCTTTGTAGGCAGACTTAATACCCAGTATCAGCATTTCAGTTTTATTACAATTTGGGAGAATGACGATTCTGTTCATTGAGACTTTTAGATTACTGTCTTTTATCGTGCATATGTGTGCTGATGAATCTAATGAGCTGGTAAGTATAATTATATATCATCAGCATCGACATGAAAACCATCATGTTTGTGGATGATGCATCCAAAGAGCTGGATATAAATTGAAAACAATAGATGGTCTAAAACAGTATCTTGTGAAATACAATGTTCTAGTAAAAGTTACTTGAAGTAACTTATTTGAAAGTTGTTTTTTACAAAACAACTTTACAGAAGTCTGGTTGTAGATTTAGATTCTTAATGAGTGAGCCAGAGGTGACAGTGGAAAAGACAGACTCCCTGAAACATCAGGAGGAAACCTTGAGAGGACTCAACAGTGAACCCATCCATTCAGCTTGAGCATATTAAAGTAATAAATAATGGCCTGTGTATCCTGGGATGAGAAGAGGACAGTTTGTGTTTACAGCAGAGGTTTGTAGAAGGTACACATCTACACTGTCCAGGTGAAATTATCCACTGAAATAAGGATGAATCTTGGAAAAATTTTGGGAAGGTTAATCTTTATGGTGTACATGTGGGACCAAACACAGCAGCAGAAAGTGTGGAAAGTTCCAATTCAAAGTAGATCATCAGGATGATTCAGAAAGGTCCAGGGGATTGTTCATAATAGCCTTCTGCGTAATACTACATCATGTTTTAAAATGTGCTGTGAACATGACATTTGTTTACTTGTCATACATACATGTTAACTATGATTGTAGAAAAGGTAAGTTCTTATATCTAACAAGCATTTATTCTCCTCTCGCTGTGACTCCATTTTACAGTGGAATGGCATAGTGTATGTCACAGGAGTGTGGAGTTCCTGTTAGAGCGAACAATTTTTGTTTCTTCTTCTACTTCTTCTTCTTATTGTCTACCTAATGTTGTTTCTTGGTGGAAAACCATGAATGTGTGATAGGGCTCTTGCATGAATCACAAGTAAAACGGTACATTTGTATGTACATCTGGAACGTTTGAGCCTTTGAGGAGAAGATAAGGACCCAGAGGGCCTCCAGTATTTTGTGATGAAATGTGCAGTCTGTCAGGCTATTGAAACATGTCATATTTTTATTTATGAATCTGATTACATAGAAAACTAAAATTGGTGCCCCGTGTTGAGACCATGATGAGTCAGTCTCACTCTTCCCCTTCACTCTGATGTTCTTACCCAAAGCACTGTAGATAGCCAAATCATGGCCATGATGCTCATGTTCTTCACCGTACAGACTTGGTGATGGATTTCACGTCACCGCTTAATCTGCTTGGGAGCTGGGTTGCCATAGACACACAATTACTTTTAGGAGAGTGGTGCAGAAATCAATTAATGGAACACCAGTAGTCTCACAGATAACAGCAATTCATCTGAGACACTGGAAGAGAGGATACACAAAGCTTTATACACATACAACTGTGCTTCCCTTTTATGTATCTCTGTAATGGAAAGTGTCCCTTACAAAAGATTAAGATGAATGTTTGACATATTATTATTATTATTGTTGTTGTTGTTGTTGATCATCATCTTGCTGATCTCCTAAAGCATTACAGGCCGTCCAGTTTCTTCTGCCGAGACAAACACAGTAAGTGGTAGAGAATTTTCTTTTGTGGTTCCTAGACTTCAGAATAGTGTTTCAAAGTACACTAAGAGATTATTGTTTTAGGTGCTTTTTAGGTGTTTTTTTAATCTAGATAACCTGCAAATACTTTACCTTTATTTATGTGGCACTCACTTTCATTTAAATTGACTTTGAACTGGAAGAATTACAGTAGAGGGCTCAGTGGGATCCTGTTTATTCCGGGATCATTCGGTTACTAGCTCAGAGCCTTAACCACTGTGCCATCGGTGGTGTAAAGGACTATGACAGTTCAGGTGGTAGGGTGGTGCAGCTAGTAGTGCTTCCACCTCACATCTTCGCTGGTGTCCCATTCAGGGTATTTTCCTGCCTCACGCATAGTGTTTGAGATATTCTCCAGATCCACCCTGACCAGGATAAAGTAGTTACTAATGATGAATAAACTGTAAGTGCTGAAAAGAATTTTTTTGTATTATTATTTATTATTATTATTCACTACACTGCATTTCATTAGTTGTAGTAGAGCCTTTTCTCCATTTAATCAGATGCTCTGGAAAAAAGCCATTTTTTTTCCTTCTCACTCAGCTTAGACATTTCAAGCAAAGCAGTGGTTTCCTGCTGTTGTGGACCATCGTTTAAGTGTGGAGTGCTTGGGGAAATGCATTCTTACACACACTCATACTCACACACAAATGCACACACTGGGGGGCTCATTGTGACAGACTGACGTTGTGGCACAGTCGTTTTCTGCAGCCTTTGCATAAAAACAGCCCGTGCGATGTTCCACCACAGAATTCAATTTCACAGTCCAGTTGGGCTGTTGATTATACTGCCAAATTCAGATTAATGTGCGTTTAACGAACATGGGTGAGGAGAGCCCTGGCTGACAGCTAGCTGGGGAACGATTGCAGCACCGTATGAGGGGGTCTTGGGGCTCCTCCATCCCGTGAGCATATCAGCAGAATGTGATTGGCTAAATGCCCATAATTACACACCGTAGCGGGATTCTCGTCAGGCATCTTAAAGGATTCTCCCCAACATGTTCTCCTAAATGTGTGGTCAGGAGTGGGGTTAACACATTTAATGTAATTTAATTTCTTGCCCATCCTGACAATGCTAAGACAAGGAAAGTACCTTGTGGGATTTGTTTTGTGTGTGTGTGTGTGTGTATGTGTGTGTGTGTGTGTGAATTATATGGTATGTACTGTGGTGTGATAAATATTAGAATCACTGTGCTCCTGCATAAAATCTGAAGTAGTTTTTATTCAGTCAGAATCGTGACATTTTTGGGAAAAAATTACGATATTTTGGTATATCCTCTGTCTGGATAATGATTATGAGTATATTAATATGAAATTACAGCAGAAAGTCACAGGACATTTTTTTTTCAGTCCAGATTTTCATTAATATCTAATGATTTAAATTCTACATGCATGTAGGTATACATGTATCCGTATGTATTGAAGTTGTTTTTACCTACTCTGTTCTTCTACCCTGGTTTGCTTGATATATTGCATTGACTTGGGTGTTGCATTTTTCCTTGAAAGCTTTAGCTCCTTGATAAGTGATGTGCTAAATATTTACAAAGCATCATTCTTGTCATAGTGTAAATATGTTTGATTGATCTGTCAAGGATGTTCTCTGTTTGCTCTATTCTGTTTGCTCTATTCTGTTTGCTGTAGTTTCAAAAATTCAGCCTTGTGTTTTTCTGTGCTCTCGTGAACAGGGTGAGTATGACAGGATGTCACGGGATGGGACCCCGCAGGTGCCAGGAGCTGAGACGTACCCACGCGGCCCCTTCAAACTACCTCAGAGCCATGCCAAGATGGGCTACCCACCCAGCTTTCAGTACCCACCTCCTTTCCACTACAAGCCGTCGCCATATCACCATCCTCCATCTCAACCCAGTCCTCCATACACCCCTCAGGGGGCTCACTCCCAGCCCTCCTCACCCTACATCCCCCCTGGATACTGGGGCTCAGCCTGTGAGCCTCCACCACCCTCACGTGTCTCTCACGAGCAGTTCCGTGCTGCGCTGCAGCTTGTAGTGAACCCAGGTGACCCACGTGAGTACCTGGACAACTTCCTAAAGATTGGCGAGGGCTCCACAGGCATTGTGTGCATCGCCACGGAAAAGCACAGCGGCAAGCAGGTGGCCGTCAAAAAGATGGACCTGAGAAAACAGCAGCGGCGCGAGTTGCTCTTTAATGAGGTGAGGGAGAGTAAATAAAAATGGCTGACATCATTAATTCATAGCTTTTTGGTCATTTGGGAATTTGGACAGACTTGATTACCTGCTTGATTGCCAGTAAGCTGTTGGTTGTCCTTGTGAACAAGACAGTTAATATCCCATATAAGACAAAATATAGCAAACTAATAATGAAAGGTAGAAAAAATAGCAAATTCAGACAACTGCAAAAATATATTTATCTGGAGGTAAATTATCTGGAGGTCTCTAGACCAAGTATTCAATGTAAAGGGCATCAGTGAAAATATTTATCCAATGCATATCAAATGCATAAACTACATATGTACATTTGTACCCATTAAAGTTGATCACTGATATGTTTTCCTCAAATTTAATCTTAATATGGAATCATTTTGGCTTAATAGGAATGGGAATTACTGAAATTTCAATTTAATAAGCTGATTTAATTTACAAGCCCCAATTTTTTTTTATTTGCCTGTTTTGTATTTATATATCTTCTGAGTATCTAGTGAAGATTCAGAAATGTTTCCTTTGTCCCCAATTGCTGTCTTCCTAGGAAGTGACCCTAAGATCTGTGATGGTTGGTGTGTTGTGTCTTTAATTTGTGAACAGCAAATGTTGTTACTCATGTTCTTTTTTTGCTAATCTTAATTATACCTGTCTTTGAAATATGATTGCAGTTAAAATTATTCTTTGTATGTCTGCATTTTAGTGTTACTATACAAACCCTGCGAGAGCATATTTACTTTCATCACTGTAGTTAGTTAGTGCACATAGTAGCATAATCATAGTTATGTAGCAATACAGTTTGAAACAGTCCAGTTAATACGAATATATTGATCACTGCTTTGTAAAATGTGAAATATTATGCTGTGTATATATATATCATAATTAGATACAGAGACAAAACCAGATTTTGGTTCTAACAGTACATGCTGATTGTTTATAGAGGAACCTTTTTTATAGATGAACTTGTCTGTCTGTTTGCTGCAGGTGGTGATTATGAGGGACTACCACCATGAAAATGTGGTGGACATGTATAACAGTTACCTGGTTGGAGACGAGCTCTGGGTGGTGATGGAGTTCCTGGAAGGCGGGGCTTTAACAGATATTGTCACACACACAAGGTAATGATGGACAACAGTTAGGCCATGGTCTAACATTGGAATCAAGTTTGCTAAAACTGGTTGTAAGCCTTCCAACAGTATTTAACCGAGTATGCATTCACACTTGCTAGGAAAGTCCTGACATACATTAAAAATCAATGTATTTTGTGCAGTTTTTCAATTCAAGTACTTCAAGTTGTTTATCACAGGTTTTTTTTCCCTGTATGCACCACAATCTCAGAGCCTGCTGCTGATTGGCTCAGAAATGATTTATCCCAGACTGCGCTATTCATCTGTCAAATAACTTCATCTTCGGCACACTTGACCAACAGTAATTACGTTTCTGAACTGCTCCAATTTCCAGACATTCTCCTATTATTATTATTTTTCATTTACTTCTTGGTTTTCCTCCTGTTGTTGTTTCACTTTGCTAATATTTAAAATCAGCCATCTCAGAAAGTGTCATCGCATGTCCACTGGAAATGTACTGGCTTCTGTTTCCACAAGGGGAATCGTACTAGATCTTGTCCCAGTTGATTATGTTCACATGTAACTGTTCCAGTTTAATTGACATTAGATTATCATGTAAAATATGCAGGTGTAACAAAAGGTGTTATTACTGTATATCTTTGCTTAACTGAAGCTGGGTGGCACAGTAGTGCAGTGGGCAGAGTTATTGTCTCACAGCTCCAGGGTTCAATCCTGACCTCTATTTACTGTTTGTGCATATGTTTTCCCTGTGTCCATGTGGGTTTCTTCCTACCTCCCCAAAACATACTCGTAGGTGGATTAGCTTTGCTAAATTGCTCCTAGTCATGAATACACTCAAGCGTAGCACTTAGCACATTTTCACATAGAAACTGAATATTTCCAAAGTCTGCTTTTGCTGAGTTTTGGTTTTAAACAGCCTGTGTGTTTACGCCCACTTGGAGTGTATTCATAATTACAGTCATTGGCAGTGTACATCAGCCTCATGTGGCACGGTGTTGGGATCTAATTGCATGCTTTCACAAGGGTGGGCACCTCGTTGGCGTGAAGTCCTGAGATCACTAGCAGACTCTTCATTAGTCATAGAGGAGGTGTGAGCTCAGCTGCTTTCACTTTAAATTCTCTTTGTTTCGATTCATCATGTGCTGTTTGACTTGGTAATGGAAAGCTGTGGATGAAAAGCCCGTTGTTTCTGCGAGTGTAATGCTAATGTGTACTCTTTCACACTTTGAGTTAGAGAGGCTGTGTTAACAAAGCACCTCCAGAGAAAGAGATATGAGCATTCAGAGTAGGTGAACAATATACTGGGATTAAATCTTTATTCCAGTGAGTAGAATAAAACACATTATGTTTCTCTGCAATGTTCCATGGTACACATACATTGATTCTGTACATTTTTTTTTTGCCATTTCTGGGGAACTTATACACATATGGTGGTTCCTTTCAGGGTTCACAGTGCTACTACATTACATTATGGGTTTATAGGAAAAATTGCCAATGGAAATGGAAGCACATTTTACATCTGATGACTGTGACCACAGGGGAGCACACATCCCTGAGTTTTTCTTCGTGTCTGGAGGTGTGCTGCTCTTTCCAGCTGTTTTCTACTCAGTTTGCTAGTGCTGCCAAGACAGAGTGCACATTATCAAACTGCGTGACTGTGTAGGATGTTCAAACAGCACCCAGATACCAATTAAACCCAGGCTGAGATGAAACTCGTGACAGCAGTAGATTTTGCACAGGTGGGCGATACATTGTACAATTGTAATATGTTTGTATGTGTGTCTGAGCCAGAGAACAGAGAATTGGAGGGTTTTTTAAAAATCTTTTGCAGTGGCTGGTTTTGTTTCTTACGCACATTTATAAAACTAACGATTAAGGTTTGTGCTTGACAATAGATTCGCCTACAGATACATTTGCACGACCACTGTCTATGCAGGAAATGTAATTATGGGCACATACATTGCGTGTGTAGATCATTAAACCCTTCATCTGTTAGGGGGAGCGGGTTTCTTCAAAGTGTGGGGGCGTCAACAAACAAATGGTACGATAAAGGGTTCCCCTTGAGTGCAGTGGGAAGGCTGCGGGCAGGGAGAAGAAGTGAACAAGGGAGCCGCCCCGACAGCTGGCTCTTATGTTCATGCTCTTACAGCCGATGTGCTGCTCAATCAGACGTACTGCCTGAACAGGACTGCTATTGTCCTTCTATTATTGTTCTGCTGCTGTACATGTGCTGTTAATGATAAGGTTTGAAAACACACTGCTTCCTGCAGGTTTGAAAACACACTGCTTCTCTCTCTCTCTCTCTCTCTCTCTCTCTCTCTCCGTGTGTGTGTATGTGCGTGCACATGTGTGCAGAGTTGGGCAATATTTCTGAAACATGTAGTTGAATTATGTACTTGAAATACAAAGTGCCATTTTGTGTTTTTTATTTTTGGGTTGTAGGAATAATCAGTGGGTAATTTGCATGAAATGCTTTTGCATTCTATATATTTTTTATTACATGTGGTGTATTATATTGAATGACACATTTCAGAGTGGCTCTAAGTTTAACATCCTTAGCATAAAAATTCTTATAAAAAGCTTCTGTTTGTGAACAGTTCTAGCTGGATGCTAGTTACTGAGCTGAGTGCTAGGGAGTAAGCTGGATGCTAGTTACTGAGCTGAACGCTAGGGAGTAAGCTGGATGCTAGTTACTGAGCTGAGTGCTAGGGAGTAAGCTGGATGCTAGTTAC
>JAOTRR010000036.1:598002-612315 GCA_028570945.1 Gogo arcuatus
TGGCAATAAAATGAAGTCAGCTGACGACCTGAATGTACTGAATGACCAGGCTTTTGCATCAATAGATTTTTCTTCCCTGATGGGACAGGCATAAAATTAGGGCTCAGATTGTGAAAGAGCGGTTCAGGGAGCATGAGGACTCATTTTCACACATGAATTACCCACCACAGATTCCTGACCTTAACCCCACTGAGAATCTTTGGGATGTGCTGGAGAAGACTTTAGAGAGGGGTTCGACTCTCCCATCCTCAACACAAGATCTCAGTGAAAAATTAATGCAACTCTGTATGGAAATAAATGTTATGATGTTGCATAAGGTTGTTAAAACAATGCCAAGGCGAATGCACGCCATAATCAATGTTAAATGTGGTCCAACGAAGTATTAGAGTGTGCGACTTTTTTTTTGGCCGGGCAGTGTATATTTAACCAAAACTGCATATGCCGCCAGTATTGCTGCTCCTGCATTTAGTATTTTGGAATTCTCCATTTGCCAGTGTAACAGCAATGCCTGATGAGACTGGAGAATACAGAGCAAGAAATCAGAAACCACTACTCAATATAGAATTTCTCCTGAGTCCTTTCTTGTGAACTCTCCTCAGCATCTCAGCTCACAGGTTTTCAATGTGTTTAGGTCAGTGGACTGAAATGGCCATATCCAAACCTTTTTGAGTGGATTTGGACATTTTTGAATCACTGTACTGCTGGAAGATCCAACTATGACCCAGATGTACCTTCTGATCAGAGGCAGATATTTTCATTTAAAATCTCCTGGTACCTTATGGAGTCCATGAAGTCATGTATGCTAACATGGTTCCCAGGGCCTTTGGAGGAAAAACAGCCCCACAGATCCAGAAGATGGTCCACCATACTTAAGGCTTTCTTCTGGCGTCCCTTCCAAATAGTTTATTAGAACAGATAAGTCTAATCGTAGATTTGAAGAGTTGGTGACACCAATATGCCAAATTCTTTTATATAGATGCTTAATTATTTTCCCAAAAGTAGATATGGGTATGTACATGCAATTAACTATTTTATAGCTGTAGTCTGATTTATGAAGGTCAAAACACTTCTGCCTTCATTTATGACTTCTCTGATCTTCTCCAAAGGAAATTTGGTTTCTGTTAGCTCATATTGATAGCCTAGTGAGTTTTTTAAAATATATTTTTGACATTTATTTTCTTAGAATAAATTTACTTAAATTAAATGTTAAATGTCTCTCATATTTTCAGTGAGATATTAAATTAATAAACCACAGGCATTTTTCCATAACCCATTTACTCATGGTGCTAATAATTCTAGAGATGATCGTAATTCTCCAGATGCACAAAATGTACACAGATGAAATTGTAAACGATGCAGCCAGCCTACTTTGTTATGCATCAAGTATAATGCCTTAGGCTAGACTGGCAATGTATTTGTTTACTTTCTTTATGCATTTCTTTATGTATAAATAACGTCTCTGAAACAATGAATCTACTGATATTTTGGGATAGTATAAGTGAATATATTAAGAATGTGTGCTCGTTGAAGCTCTTCACAAGACAGTGCATTTCATCTCTCATTCTTCTCAGATATTTCATGTATTTGTACAGTTAGATGAAACATGCACATTCATTGGCCATGTTCCATAACAGTATGTGTTATGTTCATGCTTGTTCTGTGGTGGGGGTGCTGTGGCAGCGCCCTGGGACAGAGCCGTACCTGGAGTCTGAAAGTTCAGAGACACCATCTGGCACCCAGCATTCCAAAAGATCTGAGGCATGTAATTACTGGAGTCCACACGCCCTCCTTTGGGGTAGATCCGGCTCATCTGCCGCTTGTTGTAGCTGTACATTGGCTGATGAGGAAAAGGCACGTAGGGAGGTGCAAATGGACAGAAGTTATTTATAATCCAACAACAGGGGACTGAGCACTATTCCCAATAGAGATATTGGCAGCTAGAAAAGAACAAGCTTTTAAAAACAAGCTTTAAAGAGAGACCTTATGGGTATAAATGTAAGAGTAAAAAAGCCTATTTGTCTTGCTTGGCTGGAGAAAGAACGAAAATGGCCTTACTATAAAGAATTAAGGATGTAAATCAATACAACGGATTTCATTGTTTTACTGTCTACAGCTATCTTCTTTATTTTCTAGTAGTTAATTAAAATTAAGAATTGTGCAGTAATCAAGTTGAAAAAGATGAGTTTGTTTTGAAATACTGCTTAGCGTGTAAATGAGGTAGAATTAGCATGCATGTCCTTTGTAGAAATCACACTTTTCGAAGCAAAAGGATACTTCACGAATTCAATAGCGTTGGTTTTTAGGTAGCCGAGACCAACAGACTCATTAAAGGACGACATGTTGTGATGAATATTTTTCTCTGAAAAAAGCCAACAGAAGAGAATTTAAAAATGAGATTATCTATGCTCAGTAAAAATATAATCTACTAATATGAGTACAATACAAAACAGCAAATCGTTTTGGCCCTATGTGTTCATTGTTACCCTCTGCGATGTCGAAGCTCTGGAACTTGACTGGCTGGGCGTAGTTCACCATGGCAGAAAGATAAGGGTGGATGTTGGTTGTGGCACCTTCATACTTATACGAGGCAATTAGCTGCTGTTCAGCATCCGCATCCTCTGCCGTATCCACACCCTGAGGCAAAACACATTTATATTTATTTATTCAGCAGATGTTTTTAGCCAAAGTGACTTTGAAGCAGAATACAATCTGAGCATAGAAGTTTCCACCAATTACCCAGAAATCAGTGCAACACAGTAGTAAGACTAAAAAGCAACAGCTCAACATAAGGGCTGGAGTAAGTGCTAGTACTTAGAAGTGCTACACATACACATATTTACGTGTTATGCATCCCTATGAACATTGCTTCTAAATAAAATGTTATCATGTCATTATATATTTTCTTATAAACAGCAGTGAAAAGATTAAAATATTGAACCTTCTTCTTGTTATCAAGATCTGAAGCCTCTGACACATCAGTTGCATCTGCTTCTGTTGCCTCTGAAACCTCGTCATCAGGAATCTGACGAAAGACCGTTAAGAGGAAAGACAGGATTCAAATAATCTTCACCTGCACCCTGTGGTTAGGTAAGGATGCCCAAAAAGAAGCCCACCTTGTACTTCTTGACACTGTTTTCATGTGTGTCTTGTTCACTGGGCTCTTCTGAGGAGATATTGTTGCGGGTTTTTGTCTCTGAGTTGAGGTCTTTTCCGTCTGCTGTTGAGAAAGTGAAAAATCTGTATTGGCTGTTAAGTGTACAGTTTAATATTTCTGCAGTGAACGGTATTATACCACAGCACTGCTGAATTCTCAATTCTTACTGGTCAGAAAGTGTTGATTAATTTTATGTAACTGCAGCTCTGATGGTAGTATTGACTAATTCCATACACAGCTTTATATCCATGTGCTTGCTCTAATGTTATTGTTTCTATAGTAACAACTTGCTCAGGTACTGTAGATGCTGCATATAAATGGAGTAAAAACTGTATGTCATCATTGATATGGTTACATATTTTGTGAGGAGATGTTTAGCATTCATGGAAGGAGTCTCCAATGTCAGTGTTTTGTAACAGTCAGAGGTAAACCTGTAACTTTAAGTTTTCACACAGAGGAAAGTCATTAGGACGGAGGGTCTTGAGTTCAAAAGATAAAAAAAGGAGAAGCTGGTGATAACAGTTTATAGCTGCTATAACATAAGTGATAACACAAACTTGTTTCTCTGACATTTCATAAAATTTAATGTAACAATTAGACCCAAAGTGATGTGTTACAAGTAGAATAAAACATCTGGGCATGCTATCCTTGGAAAATAATCAACTCTGCTTCATGCTGGGCCACATCGCTCCACTCTCCATTGATGATTTATTGTATATTTTTGGTATTTATTATAAGAGCAGACACCATTGTGTTTATTCCTTGCATAATGCATTACTGTACAGCTAAAAGTATGGAAAATAAAAATAAAATAGTAGCCTTCTTAAGCGTGTGTATATGAATTACAGCGCAAAGTAAGTCTGCAGTCTCCGAGATTTAGAGAAATTGACCACTGTATTGTGCAGTAGCTGACCGTTCTCTATGTCTTCTTCATTTTCATCCTCTCCTGCCTGTACACTCATCTCTCCTGCCTCCATATGTCTCTTAAACGACTCCAGTTGCTCTGTTTCACACATAAACACATGCACACGCGCACACACACACACACACACACACACACACACACACACACACACGGTCAATCAGTTCTTTTTGCTGTTGGCAATACCGTCAACACCAACATATGGAAAGATATAAAGTGTAGGAGTTGTTTCACTACAGACAACTTGAAGTGATGTAAGTGTGTCCAAGTGGACACAGAGTAGAATAACTAGCTTCTACTAACACGTCAGAAAGGAAAAAAATACAGTTTTTAACAATGTCAAAATACAAGTTTAAAAACACACTGGTACGTACTCTGTTCCACTTCTGGCTTTAAGCGTTTGTTTTTTATGAGGATTTTTCTTTTGAGGTCATTTGGAGAAGGTAGTGAGCGTCCAGCCTCAATCTAAAAAGGAAGAACATAAAAAGTCATTTATGTTGTAGACATGATGTCATCTTACTTTAACACATCCTGACAAACACAATAAATTAAAAATATCCAAATGATCATCAGGGCCAAATTTCAGCAAATGACATAATATTCAATATAGTACTCTTGTAATGGGATAGAAAGGCTCCTGCACTGAAAGTGCAGAATGCACAGGATTTTCAGATTACTTTAGCAATTATAGCATTTTACAGTTTGAAAAGACAATAATGCAAAACATGTTTAAAAATATCTAATTTTTTTCATTTGAGAACTTAAAGAAAATTGACATTAAAAAGAAATGAAGTAAGAACGTAAACTACTTTTGTCATCATTAGCAAAGTCTTATGATTATACCTCCAACGTAGAGCCCTAATAAATGTTCTATAAATGTACCATGGCACACTCCCTAGGTCTCTGATAGATCGTGTGTGAGTGATGATTCAGAAGATCACGTACTGGAAAGCCCTCCAGTGGCTGTTTGAGTAATAGGTCTCCGAAGATATCCTCACAGTACTTTGCCATCTTATACTGCTGAGTTTTACTGAAACATCATAACATGCTTCAGAAAATTCAGTTAAATGCAAATGTTAGGGGAAAAACAGCATCATGTCCTACACAGTTCATGGAAATACACTCAAAACTATACTTGACTTACACAATCTCCCTGAAAATGATAGAAAACTTGGAAGGAAAAATGTTTACTTGGCTGAAATAAATCACTGGGCTAAACTTACCTGCAGTGGTTTTCAAATGAAAGAATAACGGGATAGTCCGATGTCACAAAAGCTGTCTCTTTAATAGCCTGAATTACATCCTGCAAATAGTACAAAGCCAAGCTGAAGATGAATTACCCAAAGCATTTATTATCCTTTATTTATCCAAGCGGAATGCAATCACCCCACACCCTCATGCACTTTATTTGTAGTAAACAGTAATAAATCCGATGTTGAACAGCCTCATACCTTAGTAATTGCAGCTATATATTTTTTGCCTTGTATATTGCCCCTTGTTCATGTACTTTATTTAGCTACAATTCAGATTAAAAAATTAAAGCAGCCCTGTAATTATGCTCCTATAATAATAATTACAGCTAAAAAGTAGTTACTTCCTGCACTGTTGAAAGCTTGAGATGTGAGTGTGGTGTATGTGCTGTGTGTGTTCTCACTTTGAAGAGAATATCAGTACACATGGCCTTTCCGTGGGTAATGATGGGTTCTTGATCCTCTCCTTTTCCATCCCAGCAGTCTAGCTCCACACATCTGAGCACACACACAAGCATTAAGCAAGGATTACAAAAACAAACAGAGTACATTGCTTCACCTTAGGCTTATGATTCCATAGTAAAAATCACAAACACAATTAAGCCAGATGTCAATAAACAACATGCACCATGTTACCGTGGACACTTCACAATACTGTCACTGCCACTGAGTATCATGTGAAAGGTAACTGCCTGGGTAGTGAGCATATTCTTTCAAAATGTCTCATTTCACTACCCAGGTCATACCATTCAGAAGAAACTTAATGATAGCTGCCAAGTTTCCTTTTTAGGGCCAAAACATAAAGGCCATCCCATAATTCCACTGCTGTTATTACTGGTGTAGCACAGTCATGCTACTCGCTCGTTCACCACCAAGCAACTTCTTCAACAGGATCAATTTACCACATGCAAATTCCAAGGACTACTGGACAGAACTGATGCTCTGTCTCTCTTGAAGATTGGAGATTACAGTTAGAAAGCGAACCATGACATTTTTTTCTCCTAGAAGTTTGCAGCAATTTCTATGAACACACTTGCCACTTGGTTTGTTTATCTTTTTCCTTCGCCATACTTCTGAGTTTATGGGTGTGTTTTCAGCTGTACATGGCCCTCAACCAACATTTAGCTTTTTGGTTCACTTAATTATGTGCAGTGTGAATCCAAACCCAGCTAAATACCAAATAAACAAACAATCTAATCGGTTGAAAGCTCCCTTACAAAAAAATGAAAAAATCTGGAGCCTTTAAAGATTCTTCAGTCGTCCCTCTTGTAGTCTGTGATCTTTTAATACACAAAGAACCGCTTGACGATCTTTTTCTAAGACTGTACAGTTTTGAACGTCACATTTTCTCACTTGCATAGTTAAAGTTAAGTCATTGGCAAAAAAAAAGCACATAACTAGAAGGTTATGCACTCAGTAGAGTGCATACCTCCGACAAGCCACATATCCGGATTTGCATCAAAATCTAATCAATTGTTCCTTAGCTCATGGCCCACCTTTCCTCAAAATTTCATCAAAATCTGTTCACTACATTTTGAGTTACGTTGGGAACAGACAAACAAACAAACAAACAAACGGATGCGAAAACATTACCTCTTCCAACAAATTTGGAGGAGGTAATTATTTTGCTACACACTGTAATTGTGATATGCCTTGTGATGTATCAAAACAGATCAGTGTGTCCACTACATATCATAGTTAAAGATTTGCCTGCATTGGACAAACTAGTTTGCTAAAGTGCTCATTTGCATATTGTGCAGTCTTCTGTCATAATCAGTATTGCAAAAGCAAATATTGCGATCATGATTAACAAACCATACATGTAACTGAAACCTAACATGTAGCATGTGTAAATTTCTAAACAACTAACAGCTTGCTTATTATGTTAATAGCTCATTTTTATAAAGCTATTCCTATATAAAAATTCAGTTTTTATCTAAGCAGAGAAGCAATTTATTGTGATGTGTGCACAGAGTCCTAGAAGTGATGTTGAATTGTGTACTGAATGAAATTGCTGTCCTTTTTTAATAAATGGCTGCATAATGCAGATAATACAGTAGTATTCAATACAATACTATATAATATAATTAAACTGTGATAAAAGGTCATGTAAATTGTTATATGAAAGCTAAATATTGATAGCTGTATAAACACACTGGTGTTTACCTGCATCCAGAAAGCAGCACCTGTCTGTACATTTCCACAGACGATTTGCCCCCAAACTGTCTGCCTGTCAGGTATGTGTTGTGTGAGGAGCTGATGAAGTAGTGCGCTAGAGGCTGGTCCATGTCCTGACACAGGTCCAGGCGGTCCAGAAACACAGGAGCATTCTCATCTGACATCAGGTACCGGCAGAAACCATCGCTGGACATACGACCTGGAGTGGGGAGACATTCGAGGGGGGGAAAATGTTTAATTTCTTAATTTATCTACATTTATGTATTTTTTTATTATTATTTCACCTCTTCACTACTACACACACTTCCATCAGGTCACAGTTTGTAATACTTGGGTTCACCACAAGATGGCAGCATAAAATAACTTTGTGAGCAAATGTGTTTCATCACGTATATATTTTTTAGTTTCCTTGAGCCTTTCTTTCTCTGATTGAAGCAGTCACCTTTCTTCTTTAGGTCCTCGTCTCTTTCGTACTTCTCGATGATCTGCATGACTCGTTTGGGGTCATAGAAGGGGAAAAGGATTTCATTCAGCCGAGGGTCCCGCTGGTTCTACAAACAGCAGAGTGCAGTCTTATTAGCAAGGCCCTCTCGAGCGTAAAAACATCATCATAGCTCGCTTCACGAGTCATTAAGCTCATCTACAACCTTAAAAAAGAAGCTACTTATGTACATACTACAAGAATGGCATACATATTCTACCTAAGTGAAGAGCTAGATTTATCAAAGTGCCAGGTGGGTACTGGTACAGGAATATTAGGTGGTGTTTGACATGGAAAAGCAGAGCCAACACTTAACACAGGCAGAGAATGGAAGAAGCAAGTCAGGTTATACAATACTACTTAAAGCAAATTTGACACTGCCAGTGACCTGTATCTAGGGTAACCCATTTCAGGCACACTCAGGGCTAAAGGGCATAATGCGTTTGCAGAGACATGGGTACAAAAATGCAAGCATATACAGCCAGGGAATAAGCAAACACAGGGACAGTAAGCAACGGCAGCATCTGGAGCAATGGAGCAGCCCAGCCCTGATGGTAGCCATGGCGACATAAGACAGGTTGAGGGATTGGCGGGGAGGTAATAAAGAAGCAGGGAAAGCTGGGTAAGCAACCACACAGAGAAGTTAATGAATGATAAAGAGCTTACTTCATTCAGAAAGCTGACTAACTGGTCTACTGTTAAATAATCACTTTTGTCCCCATTGCTGCAAAGAAATTAATTAAAAGAAATTTGTTACATTAAAATGAACAACGAATGAAAAGAGGATTAGTCATCACAATGCACTATACACTCAACATAGCTTTCAGAGTGCTAATACAGGTTTTTAAACATTTATTTGTTTACATATGTTAGTTGAAACATTAAAGATTAATGTCAAACTGTTGAAGCAGGTTAGGGTTTTGTTTTTTTTTGTTTTTTTTTTAAGGGAGTTAGCATAGCAAAGACATTCAACCTTAATGCCTAATGTTTAATGCTAAATACAGAGAAGAGAACTTTACAGGCATCAGTACAAACTGACACTTTAAACCACCACAGTGCAATACTGAATGAGGAATGCATTTGACTTGGCAGTGAAAATGAACACAAACCACCACTAGCTTTCTTATGTTTTTTTTGTTTTGTTTTGGACCTACATCTTTTTGAAGAGTTCCTCAATATCTGTGCGCGGGCATATTTTCTGAGTGAGCGCATAGAAGACGTCAAAAGTGAACACAGAATGGTCAATTTCGTCATTCTGTAGTGGAAAAACAAACAAACAAACAAACAAAGTGGTTATGCTCACTATCTTTAGAGAACTAATAAAGCTCCATAATGTTTGTGTCTAAAATGCAATAGAGAAAAATGTATATAAACTTTAATACAGCCGATGTATAGATGTGTAAATGTGTCAGAAGTCAGTAATCATTTGTTAAGAGCAACAAAGAAGAAAAACTACCTTCCCACTGGGGAGGCCGAGCTCTTTCAAGGCCTGGAATATTCCTTTCTCAGTTTTGCCCGAGCCAAAAGTCCTTGTGATGCTGCAGAAGAAAAAAAACAGGATGAGGTCCATCATGCGATCCCTAACACAGACCTGTTTCATTTAATTTACTTAATCATTGTAGTGACTAAACTCTGGTAATGTTAACACAATCAGTGGAGCTGAATGAGCGAGTCCATAGCATACAGATGTATGACAAAAAAGACTTACCCTCGGACTGGGATTTTCCCATTGACATTAGTCAGAAAGCTCAGTCTCATCCAACTAAAAAAGGATTTTAAAACAATGTCATGACTCAGTGGGTACATCTTGTCTCGTTTATGTAGTTAGGTGTTCATTTGAAGCCTAAAAGCTTTTTTCTTTAATTTTTTTTTCCTGTCTGAATGGAAAGGCATTAATGGTTTTCAGATTTGTCTCATCTCTAGATGATCTGATTAAATTAGTGAATTTCTGCAGCCTGGGGACAGCTAGTCTGTCCTTCAAGAAGAGCTCTCAAAAAGGCTAAGAATAGATCTTTATCCAATTCTACATTAGTGGGAGACACTTAGAGGTACAGACCATATACTACAGTACTTAGAAAAAAATAGCATGCTATTCACAGTTTAGAGTAAGAGTAATCCTTAGTATTGTTTTATTCAAAGTAAAAACCACCCTAAAACACATTAAATGTTTATATATATATATATATATATATTTATAGTATATATTGTATATTTGTGATGTACTTGGCAATTCTGGTGACAGTTTGTTTGTTTGCTGTGTTATATTTTCATTATTCCCATAAAAGGTGAGCAGTTGTCTGCCGTTTTGACATCACAAGGGAGTGAAGTTAAAAAGAAAAAGAGAAACGATCTCAATCATGCAGCAGTCAAGGTCAAGTCTCACTGGTAGCTCCTAAAACAAAAGACCAAGAGCGTCTTTTCTCTTTAGGTGAAAATAAAAAAGAAAATAGGCAGATGAAAGGAGGTCCACTCAGTATTTTATTACAAAATAAATCTTGGATGCCACTGAAGATCGCATGTTAATTATAAAGTTATTCAGGGTGGATTTTTTTCCTTTAAGTAACTGTTCATATGGCACATGTTTAATAGGTGCTGATTTTAAATGTTAAAGATAAGGGACCAAAAAAGAATATTAAAAACAATGAAATCTGACATAAGAGGATGGCTATTGCACAGATATTTTTTTTCATTTTCCATGAATAAAATGTTGACTAAACACTGCACACATCAAATATTACTTGTAAACTGCCAACCGAATAAACATAAGCGGCACCAATGCAAGTCAGTTTAAAAACCAACCATCAGCCTGGATTTGCAAGTTGATAATGCAACATTTTTTTTGCATCTAAATTACTGTCTGTATTGTGTCTGTAAATTACGGTGTATTGTAATCCATTGTATATTGTGCATGATATATTGTGTATAACTATTGTTTTGGTACATTTAATATTTTGTGTGAATTGTGCTTTCTGTTGCTGGCACTAACACCAAGACATACTCCTTATACATTTGCACTTGGTGAATCAAATTCTGACTCTCTTGCTATTTCTCCTTGTCCAAATTATACAACCCTTCCATTTATTGATTTTCACATTATTGTAAAGGGACTTTCAGACAGAGAAATCCCACTAAAAGCTGTATATTTAGGTTGAGTGCTTTGTGTGTGTTTGTTGCTGAGTGCCTACTTACTGCTTCTTAAGGCAAGTCATTGGACACACGTTGTTTGCCTTGAAGTTGTGAATGACTGATTTCAGTCCGTCCATCCATTTCTGTGAGCAAGCAAGCAAACAGAAGCAGGTATTACACAGGATGGCGGCCGTGAGTGATGTAAGCGCTGCTTAGTGGACGCCGACAAAAAAGCAAACACTACAGAAGAGATATTCTGTTAGCAAGGGGAGAAATGAACTAAGACCAAGCAGCTGGGGTCAGTGTTTACAGAAGGCTTGAGTAGTCCAAGCCTTTGGCTGTGTGAAGGACGGCTGAATGTCCTTGAACAAGGTTCGTGCCTCTAAGGGAGCACAATAACTAACATGGTCTTTTATAAGCCACTTGAAAGCAATTGTTGATCGTGTTAAAATGTGTTCACACATCTCCAAATAATAGTGCTTCAAAATTTTGTATCACATAATTCACAATACTGAACAGCACTTTATTCTGTTTATACTGATATAACAACTGCACAAAAATGAATGACACAAGTAGGACTTCACTGTATTATTTATGAAGCCAGCTGAAGGATATTATGTTGTTTATGACCTCAGGGCTGTGTTTTGCAGTTCAACTCTATTAAAACCCCTCATGATGGAACAAACCACAATCATGTGACATGTTTTTACAAAATAACTGAGAATCAACAATACAGCCATCACCCTGTCAACATGTCATTCATTAAGCAAGACGTGCAAAAATACATCTGCCAATCTGTTCTCATGCATCCCCCAGCAGCAGCCACCAGATGTCACCGTGCCCCAGACTGGGCCCAAGACAGGCATCAATCGGATCGGAATTTGAGCGGGATTGCATACAGAAAGGTTTTCCTTGTGTGTGCGCTATGGTGACACCAGGCTACATTGGTGAAAGCCCTTTCTCTGTTCTCTGAGGATGCTTGTGGCCATGAGCCAGGCCTGTCAGTGGAAGAGCAGGGCTGCTCCTACACTCTCTCTCTCTCTCTCTCTCTCTCTCTCTCTCTCTCACTCTCTCTGCAGCTGGAGCCCAATACCACTGCAAATAGCATGAAAAAAGCTTTGATTTCCTGTGTGTGTGTGTGTGTGTGTGAGGGAAGGGCTCCTCCAGGGGCTAACCTGATTCAGGAATTGATTATCTGTACAGTCCATCAGTCCTTCTTGTTAGAAGCATCTTAAACTGTTGTTTTTGTTAAAAGGATCCATTTTAGTACATTTTGTTTTTACTAAACATGGACCAATATTAAAATTATTTACAGTTTTTTCCAACATTTTTCACGGCTCATTTTCTTAAAATCAGATTTATAGTACACATACATGTTTAGGTTATTTTCACTGAGAATGACAAGTCAAAGCCACAGTTTTCAAATATGACTACTTTTGAAAAACAGTTGATTTTTACTTCCTGTCACATGACCTCCATCTCCTGTCTGAAGTTTGCCATCAGGAAAATCCCCAAGCCTACTAAGGAATTTTAGAGTGTCTATTAGCGTGTACTGAGTTTGAGCTGGAAAAATATATCTTTATTTTACATAGTGTAGAAATTAAAAAAAAAGATTTTAAAAAGTTAACACTGATTTGAAGGTGTATTTTAAAAGACAACAAACCAAACATAAGGCACAATCAACAGAAAAGGACAAAAACCTAAGGTCTCCAGATCCGATTTGATATTTGGCAGCATTGTAACAGATACTGTATGGACAAAGATTGGACAAGCAATTTGACAGAAGTAGAACAAATATCAGGAACTACAGAGAGCGAATATTTCAACTGATAGCATTCAAAAGTTGGTCAGACAAAATAACAGGTTGGTGCAGATTAAAAAGGCAAAATTTGGCTTATTATTGGAGAATTATTTATCACACACGCAATAAGATGCAAATGTCTTAACATACCCTATAGACCTTTTCTGTTATTTGTGATAAAGAAAAATGTGAAGGAACTTGGTATAAAATAAGTCTTTATTTTGTTCTAAGGGTATGAAAACTTTTGCACTCGACTGTATATTGGCTATTTTAAATGTTATAATCGACCAAACCATTTACTGCTAGATAGTAAATCTTAGCAAAGTTAAAAACTTTCTGTTGCTTTACTGCTTTGTCTAACACACTAGTCTTACATCAGCCTATGTTTACACACTGTGCTAGCGAAAGCTCGGATTTCCACAGTGATATCCTGTGATAACGGTTACCTTGGCGGTGTCAGCGCTGTCAGCCACCATGTACATGAAGCTGAGGTTGACCAGGTCGGTGCCACTGCACACACAGATGACGCAGCCTTCCAGATCGGCCTCGCTCCTCCCCGCTGCCTCCAGAGATGCGGCGATCTTTGGGTCCTGAGCACCACAGAACACACACAAACAAACCCGGTTCAGCACAGTGCTATCAGCATTCTCTAGCCACAGACAGGTACACTCTCACACCACTGTGCTCTTAGTTTATTACACACCTCTCCTAAAATAAAATTGTGAAATGGACTTGTTATGACCACAATAAAACTCACCCCACTGGAGTTCTCCATTTTTATTGTGCCTAACCATATTACTCTTCTCCAGCGTTTATCTCTCTAATAACTTGCCATCAGTTATTACTAAGATTAAGTTTTAGGGCTGTTTTTAATTGAATAAATGCTGGGGGATTTTGATATAATGATTAATAATAGAACACCAATAGTGTGTTAATAATTTTTTGACTGTGATGTGTGACAGTGAACTGTGTTTCTGTGAATAGATTAAGCTACTGTTAATTGTTAGAGCTACACAGTTAATCATAAATATACTGCATATTAATAATTACTTTTTCATTTCTACTGCTACTGAGTGAGTGAATGAGCAAGCCAGAAAGTAAGTGTGAGCAAGTGAATAATTAAGTAAAAAAGTAAATGAGAAAGTGAGCAGGTAAGTATGCAAGAAAGTAAATAACTAAATAAATGAGTGAGCAAGTAAGTAAGTGAGTGAGTTATTTAACACATTTGTTTTTGTACTGTTTGTTTGTGCTTTTTTCGTTTGGACACCATCTATATTAAAAATTAGCTTCTATTATACACCCCCAAATTTAAAAAAAAGTTGGGACGGTATAGAAAATGCAAATTAAAAAAAAGAAAGAAGTGATTTCTAAATTTACTTTGACTTGTATTTCATTGCAGAC
>JAOTRR010000036.1:800239-810466 GCA_028570945.1 Gogo arcuatus
TGCAGAAATATAGAAAATTCTAAAGGGTTCACAAACTTTCAAGCACCACTGTAGAATAGGTCAGCTTAGGAAATAATTGTATTATGACCTCCATTGGTTCAGTTGGAATATCAAGGAACAACAGTGTTTAGTCTATTAGAATGTAGTTTTGCCAGTAAAGGGGCCTACTTTCATTCATTCACAATGCCTTTTAATATAGTGTGAGGGGTATAGCCTAGAGATGATGTGGATATATCCACAGCAGTGGATATAAAACCTAAGCTTTTTACATGTCATATGAAAAGGAAATTCCTGTTTAATGGCTAACCGCTGACCTCAAGCCAACTCAACAGCTAAATTATGGGAACATGTGAAATTCTGTTTCATTATATCTATTATGTTGTTCCTATGTTAAAGCAACAGTAACATGTTCCTATTAAAGCACAGTTAAAACACAGTTTGGTTAAAGGTTTCCACAATACATGACTAATTAATTTAAGGGTGTTTTTTCCATTGCTGTCTATTGCCAGAGAGGCTTTTCCAAAAGGAAGTGTGGTGATGTCATTACGGGCTTCCCATTAGCTAGGGAAAGAAGCAGAGCAAGAGGGCCAGACTACGCCACGTCACTCACTCTGTTTCTGATAGGCTGCTTTCAATCCCATAATCACAGAGTAACAAATTGGTATTAAAATACTCTCATGCCACGCAAGGCTGATGTCAGACTTATAAATATTAAAAAGACAGTAACAGGTCAGCTACATCTTAAAATAACTATTCTGAATGAGTGGGTTGATTCAGAATTAAACGGGGCATCCGTGTTTCCCTCCCCTTATCATATGCTCATTTACACAGTTATGAAATACAGGAAACAGCCCCAGTGGCAACCACGCATCACGGAAGCTTTTTTCCCCCCATGATGAACAGAACCTTATTATGTTGGAATTTTATGAGGTGGGATACTTTTTCAAACAAAAATAAGCTTGAGCTTCGCGAAAGACATTTTTAAAGCCTAATGTATCCTGTGCGCAAGCCTTTGAAACCTCTCGGAACAGAGGTCTACCTCAGAATTTAATTTTGGCTAAACCGCAAAATGAAAACAACACAAGGGATTATGCACACATACTGATATATTTAGCTCTGCTGAAGTATATCTACTCCCTAGCTGCCAATATCTCAAGAAGATGACATGTCCGGTTCACAGAATCAATCAAGTCTGATGCACTTTGAGAACAAACAGTGCCTTGTTTTCCTTAGCTTTGTGACAGGGCTGTACTCTGAGTGCTGGCAGGCCAGGGCTGAATGACCTCATAGCAGCACCTGCACTGCAGTACTCTGCCTTAAAGAAAATGCCACAGCCTGTATTGGCCCCTGACCTTTTTGTAGTTAACATAAACTCATTATGCACCCTTGGCCCGGGGGAGGCTTAATCGAGGCTCCAAAAGGGAAAGCACTGGCGTCACAATGGCCTAACCAGTGCCTAGCACATCCATCTGGAGCACATAATTGGATGCTGTCCTCCAAAATCCACATCTCATTATCTCACATTTTCAAACGTTTGCTGCCGCAAGCCTGGCCCAGTGCAAATGCAGTGATGTTGCAGAGGTCTATCTGTCAGATATTTAAGAAATATTAACACAGAGCGCTCAGCCTTACTCTGCCTGCCCCACAAACAAAGAGCACCTTTGTCCACTGTCACTTAGCAGCAATTACAGCCCATCAAAATACTGTAGCATTTTCTGTACTGCCACAACATGTTAATGGGCCCAGGGTTGGGTGTGAGGATCCATATGCATGGAACAGGGGTCAGAGATTAATAGGGTCCTGTGATGTGGCAGATGAAATTTCGGCAAGCTTTCTTCACTGGAGGATAAGAGAACAAAGAGCAGACAATGCAGTACAATTAAGCAGACAGCCAACAGGTCTATTTTGTCCCAGATGAAAGTAGAGGAACTCAGAGCAATGATGGGGAGGATTGAGGTTTGTCTGTTTGCTATGTTCATTTTTTGTGAACATAAAGGAGAATACAATATGAGTCTTCCATAAGGAATATTCCAAGCAATGACTTGACTTTGGTTTAACATCACTGAGATTATTTCATCACATTCATTCACTTTGAAGCAGACCCAGTGAAGAACACCATTACAGGCTTCATATTAGAAGCTGGCCTAGTTAAAGTGCACCTGAAAATGCTCCATGATAAGGTTCCTCTGAGGGTCCTGTTTATAGCTCCTATTTCAAAGCTGTGAAAGACCTAGCAGGAAGATTAATGTGTTTCCATATTCCCTATTGATTTAAGCCCCAACACATTAAGGGAAACCTGGAATCTTTCAGAGATGAAAAGAAATGTTGGCTATGTTTACAGCTGAACCGGATGCCCACTCTGCATGCAAAATGAATTCTTTATCAGATTGTGAGTAGAGCAGGCCACTAATCATGGGAGAGATTAAATCACTCCTGGTGTGTTCATTTGTTCGACTGAATGAATGTGGAACTAGTTCACTGTTTATGCTACATTTGGAAGAAACAGCTACAAAACCTTTTCACCCTCCTTAAAACCCAGCAGCACAATATTCCCACACTTCAAACAAAGTTTACCATGTGATGAATTATACGAAAACATTGATGGTTCAGGAAATTATCCGTCTAAACAAGATGAGGAGACACCCAAAGAGGAAACTTCATAGTTTCATAGGAAGTTAGTCCTTTCTCAGACTCATCCTTTCCCACTATAATCCTGACATACAGGAAGTGATTCAATGCAGTACCTAAGTAAAATCTGCAACAGCTGTGATTTCAGATTAAAAGGAATGGCAAGTGATCCACAAAAGGAGGTCCATCAATAAAAGCAAGGTCGCAGAGGTTAATTCCATCAAGAGTACCGATAGTGAAGCGTTTAGAGAGGAGACTGGAGTGGAGCTGAGTTTGGATGAAGTCGTCTGTGTGCTTTTCCTGGCCTTAATGAGCTTGAACAGGCTAATTTTTCTTTTTGCTGTTCCTGAGCAGAGGTCACCTCTTCCTAGGACGATGACAAGCCTGTTTGTCACTGTGGATGGGTTCTCCTCCCCAGCTCTGAAGTCATGCAAGGAGGTGGAGATGGGTGTATATGCTACATCGAGGCACTTTTATTACATCTGTCATCACAAGGCAGTGCCAGTCAAAATTAATCTCTTTCAAATTACAAGGGCAAAAAGTACGTAATGCTCCTCTAAGTAGTTTGTGAGATTTGTTTACAGTGATCCTTTCCACAATTTACTTTTTGTTATTGCAACCTACTATATGTCTTTAAATGGTTACTTATAAGAAAGAAGGAAAGAAGGAGAAGAGAGAGAGAGAGAGAGAGAGAGAGAGAGAGAGAGAGAGAGAGAGAGAGAAATACACCACCCATTCAGAACACTGTTCTCCCGAAGCCGTGCCAACACACCTGCTACTATTCACTTCAGAGGAAATGGACACTCGGTGGATGAGAGGCTGCTGGCCAAGGGACAAAACCACCACAGCTCCAAATTAGAAACAGGAAGACATGTGGGCAACGGTCCGATTAAAACCGTCCTCCCCACATGGAGTCAATATACTCAAGCCCAGATCCCTCTCTGGAAACCCAAAACCCTACAGAACTATTTTATGTCGCAGTCAACAAATGCTTCGTGTTTGAGCAGTGATGGCACAGGCTGAAGCCAAGATGGTCAGAATTGTTTATAACCACTGCAAATACTCACCGCTGTTATAAATGTCTGTTGTTTACAAGAAGGTCTCAATTGACCTATAGGATTTATGTTCTCTAATGCCATACACAACTGTGTCACTCTGGTCTAAATGTTTGTAGGAATGTAAGTGGACCTTACTCAGAACATGATGTACAATTGCATGAGTTGTGGGAAGTCCTGGTACATCCTGCTAAAGAGGTAAGACTGTGCATGAAGCAATCCAGTCCACTATTTTCCCAGGCTATAAGAATAAATGAATAACTCTGTTTAAATATTGCCAAATATCAGGGTTTTTTTCTATTAACACAGTGCTTGTGGGTTGGATATCCTTGATCAGAGCTAAGGTGTATGGCATGTACTCGTAAAACCCAGATGTCCTGCCAGAACATTTTAGGATTTGTGACCATCCTTCTCAGAACATGCCAGCTTCACAGGGGGTTGGTTGGTGCTGTATGTTTTAATTTAGATGCTCAAAATGGGCAATTAACCAACCATAAAAGCAAAGGAGTTGAATGTTTCAGTCAAGTAAAGACAGAGCTGTTGCTAAGCCCTATCCAAACATTTCTGTTCTTTCTGTCAGGTCAGAGTATGGATATGTGATCTTTCAACAGTTCTGTCGAATAGATTTCAGTGTGCAGAATGGCCCAGACACAATGCTAACTTTCCCACACCAGGCTATTAGTGCCGCGCGTGCTGTCAACAGGCGCCCAGCATAGACAAATGGGGCGGAACCAAATGAAAGAGGAGAAATGAAAAAGCGATGCTCCCCATGCTCAGTGGATGAAGTAGAAGGGAAATGAATGTTGAAGTATACCCATTTCCCCCTCATGTTCACCTTTGACCTCTAACCCACTGATACTCTCCTGCTCATTTACTGACAGCCATTCTCTGGCATTTCCTGCCGGCTCGCAAACATACCCGTTGAAGTGTCAACTTGGGCATGTCAAGTTTAACTACCATGTGAATTATACAGTCTTTATCAGTGGTTCCTGCCAAAAAAGTACCAAAAGAACCAAATGTGCTTTATTTAATATATGGCTACTTTCAAACCAGAAAAGGAAGAGAAAATATTGAAAAAGTACATTTTGCTTCCATATGATATTTTCATTTGCCTGTGGGTTTAAAAACTTCTGCCTTGTCTATTTATTGTGTTATCTTTGGCGATCTTAAGCTTAAACTGTTCCCACAAACACAGCAGAAGCTCTTGATGTATTTTTGCACCATTCACTGTTACAACAAAAAAAGTCTCACTCTTCCAAACACTTCAGTCATCCGCTCACTGTAAAGTCAATAAATTCAGCACCAGAATGCAGCAGCACTCTTAGTTATATTTGGGCTGATTGAGGAGGCTAGAGGAGGGTTCTGGCACCCAGTGAAGTTTGCCTATGATGTTATAGCCAGATGTTTGTATTTCATAGGCAGTAGTGGAAAGCTGCCATGGCACTCAAACGACAACAGGACTCTGGGCCTGGGATAGGAAGTGACTCAGAGGAAGTAAGGTGAGGTTAGGCAGGTGGCCATCTATCTCTTACCTTGCACACATACACAAGGATATTCACTCATTCTTGCATGCAGGCATGGGTGAAGCAGATCCAGACTTATATAAACACACCTTTAGAGCTGATGTTAGGTAGACCTGAAGAAGGCATTAGAATTTCTCAGAAATTCCTAGTTCATTTCCTGTCAAGAGCAAACATTGTGAGTTAATGAATTCAACAGATTAACCTTGATACAATTAACATTCACAGACTGTACTTAGTTTAGAATCTAAAAAAGATGATAAACATGTCACACGTTTACACATATGACTGAGGTCACTATTATGCCACTGTTTTTTTTCCCCCTGGTCCCAGGACATCCATGGTGACATTTCACCAATGGCATGGTATGCGATAGCATTACTTACTCATAAAGAAGCATAGTGAAATGTGAGTCCTACTGACACGCAGTGACGAATGCCATGAATCAGCCAGGGCTGGGATGGCGTGTGTCCCTGACCAGCATCGCTGGGTGCTTCATATGAAGCCTGTTAAACTAATGGAAAACTTGTGGGGAAGGAATTATCACCATACCACCCAAGAAAATGGACCCCCTCCTTAGCATTGCAGATGCCTGCAACCTCATGCTAATCAATTCTAAGCAGCATGTTCAAGATTTTTAGGTTTTGCTGCTAGGCCACTAACAGCGAACGATAATTTCTGTTCACAGGATTACTTGAACACTGTGAACTGAATTGTTCATGTTAAACACAGTGCCACGTTGGGAAAAACCTGACAAAAAATATAATCTATATTATATACTGTATATTATCCTGTATTATACTGTATTATACTGTAATCATCTGATCTCTTAAAGCTTAAGTATGAATATAATTGTTCATAATTTGATCTCATATCAAGCCATCTAAATAACAACACACTTTCTCCCAGTGGTGTCAAAGCTCCTGTAGCAGCAGAAAAGGAGACGCTTTCTATGAAAGACTGCTTAATGCCATCTGCTGGTAGGATCTGTTGAGGACTTATCAGGGCAAATTAAAAACCTTGAATCACAAATGGACTTAGCATTTTTTTCATGATTTAAGGATTACAGTTGGTTGAGTCACATGATTACAGGTGAGAGAACTAGAGGTCATCAATACAGCAATTACTATAAAGGTCGGCTGATTTCCGAAAAACCATAAACAGGGAAGAGGTGAATCATACCCAACTCACTTATGACACAGCTAACTGCCTCAAAACATCCGCAGCTGATTCTCATTTGTTGCCATAGTGTATACATATACACACACAAAGAGCTTTAAAGATGTTATGAATGGTCTCACATGCAGAGCCAGCAATACCATACCTACTCGTTCATGAGAACCTACATATATCACTAAAGCTATTTTAAAGACACAGAACAGACACACCAGCTAGACCACCAACTACGTTCAGCACTGCTCTCCAGCTGTCCTGTAGGAACAAACAGCATAAAGACTGTATGCTCTGGCCATCTGTTTGCACCCTCTTTCTGATTGACTGTCCTAACAGAGACACGCTCCGCACAGCTTTTACAAGCAAAGTCCAAATTGCTTTCATGCAGCAAACTGACTATGCTGCTATGGTGACCATACACCAGTGGATTTAAGGAAATGAAACCAGACTTGACTAAATGGGGTCCTTGGGAACATAAGGGATGTGGTTCATTGGGGAGTTAGAAAGGCCTGTGTCCCAACAACACATATTTAGAGGTATGAGTCAAATTGGATTGGCATGAGATCAAAGCAAACATTGCATTTGACCACGAGGGCCTGGGAGAGTGCTCTGACTCACCTCCAATGAGGCACCTGCTCTGTGGGTGTAGGACTGTGTGTGTTTGCGTGTCTGCATGTGGAAGACAAAATTACTCCTCGCTATTCTGAGTGGATGCCATGGGGATTAGTGCAAACAACTGTTTCATAGGAAGGTAAAAGAGAGCTCAAAACACGTGGCTTTAAAAAAGGTCAAACAGATCTTTAAAAACTTTTATATGAAGATTTATTCAGTTGTCATAAAGTTTTTATTATGATTAATGGAGGCTTCGGTTTTATGCAGGCCGCCTGTCATCAGCTCATAATCACCTATCAAACAGCTACCAGTTTAGAAAATGCAGCAGGTGATTTTGGATTTTTCCAGTGCCATTCTACAAGATTTGTCCAAATCAAAAGACGTTTCGGCTCCATCTGCCCCCAGCTAGGAGCAATGAATCTGTCATTGGGTGTTTTTGTTATGTGAACTCTTGATGAGAGGATAATCTGATGTTCCACAGAGAGAAGTGGAAAAACATAAACAAACATGAGACTTCATAAATAATACTGAATCATTTCCTAACATTTCCTCCAGCCTGGTAGACCTACCCCCTCTGCCATCAATCACCCACACACTTACACAAACCATAAAACTAATAATTTAATAAAATAATGGGTGGTTCAAAAGGATATAAGAATTAGAACCTTTGCTTCTAGGTCTTTCCGTCATTCTGGAAAAGTAATTTGTGTGTGTTTTCCTCTCTTACCAAAATGTGGATACAAGGCTTTTTGATGTGTTTTGAGCTACTTCACAGATGCCGCATTTCCAAGTATGCTGGACGTCATCATATGGATGCTTTTCTGAGAGTCAAAGCAAACCACACCTCAAATTAGCACACCGCAGTGGGATAACAAAGGCCTTCCGATCAACCACAGACCCGATCCGAACGCCGGCATCCCCTTGGAGCATGGCCAAAAGTCATATTCTGCCCAGGCTGGGTTCACTTCATCAAAGGTTCATGCTGCATATTTTCCAAACGTCAACCGCCAGAAATCTGGAAATCTGGAAATCTGATTCTGCTGCTGTATGAGTCTGGTTAGAGGAACTACAGATACTTTCAGTGTGGTTTGCACTTACTGAGACGAATCAAATTACAGTTCCTTTCCAAACTGAATCACTCCCAACCAACGTTAAGCCTGACGTGTGGAAATCCTTATGGTTGTATTGCATTCAGGCTTTTTTTCCTGTTTTAAAAAAGAAAATTCACCCCATGAACTACAGCCACTGTAATCATGCACATCAACATACAAATGTAAAATTCACTTATTTGTTTTCACAAAGTAAGCTAAATCACTATTTTCTCAGCAACTACCTACCATAAAGATGTCATTAGCTTACTAAAGACACATTAAATGTCCAGTGTGGCACATAAAAGTTCTCCCTGGGAACAATTCATAAAATAAGGTTGAAGTGACGTGGTTGTTTAGCTAATGTTACAAGAGAGTGGTTTTAGGACTTTCCCCTTTGGGACTATCTGGGGTGACCCTGACCTCTTCCATGGCATTCCCTATGAAAGGAGCAGATTTGGAGTGTGGACGGTGGGAAATGTGTGGCTTAATGTGGTAGTACAGGGGAAGGCAGCAGGAGAAATGCGTGCTAAATGTGAAACATGGCAGGGGAGTCGTATTCCCACACAACTCAATTAAAGCTTTATGGACTCAGTGCAGTAAAAAGCCAACCATTAAATCGAAAAGTTTCCCAAAGCATGTTTCCCCTCTTGGTTCCCCGATAGAGTTCCATGAAGAAACGCAGGTTTTTATTGTTGCATGAAATGTAATTTTCATTAAAGACGTCCATTTTAAGGGTTTAAAGCAAAACAGTTCCCTCTGGACGTGAACAAAACTGCAGTGACCACAGACAATGCAGCACTATGGTTGGCTCTATATGATAACAATGCCATACATACTATTTTTACGCAGTTTGGTGAGAACAGCAAAATATGAAATCAAACATGCACCATATGTGCTTCAGTACAATTACAGAAAACAATACGACTCAGAAATAACAATATGACTTAGACATAGTATGGGAGAATAAAAACAGACAGAAAATTTGCAATTGCCGTATTCTGAGTGAATATGACAGCTCTTTCTCCCAGATAGCTAAGTCATCTCAGAATCTGTCTAATTCTGTTTTTCTTAAACAAAAAATATTTATGATTGCCTTACAACTTAATATTTAAATGTTAAGACCTTAATATTTAAGACCCAGTTTCATATGGAAGGTGTATAATTATGGTCACTGTTTTAACAGCTTAATCACGTGCACTTTTTGCACTCAATGCTCAGCTGATGATGGTGGTTCCAACAGCAACATGACTAAACAATGATACAGGCATTCTGCCAAGAGATAACACAGCAAAATGTGCCTCGGCATCAACAATCGCAGCAGGCCCAATCTTCTCCTTTGTTTCTTTCTGAGATTATTAATGAAGTGCTCACTTATGGCAGGGTTCAGGCCCTTCACTGTGTCTTTATCAGCTGCTCATATTTCCAACTGTCTGAATGATTGATCGCTCTCACCAGGACATGTTTGACTTAGACATTTTACATAGCTCTAACCTTAACTTTTAAAAACTACATGGACTAGGTGTGGGTTTTAGGGTTTATATGAGCTAGTTTGTAGGGCCAACTGCTCAGACATATCTTAAGCCTAGTCTTAGACTAAAAACCATTTTCAGTAAAGAACCTCCAGTGACTGTGATTTAGTGCCAGATCAGGATGAATTTGAGTGGGAAAAATTAGCTCCCAGAGAATTCAAGCAAAGGACAGTGCCAGATTTCAAAATCAAAACTGCTGAAAAGGAAGATACAGGGACAACAAAGGTATCTAATAATAACTCAGGAAAATCCATTCAGAGAACAATTTAGCACTCCACAGGACTGAAGCGTTTTAGCAGGATATTGGAACACTGCCTAAAATCAGTATTTGTCCATTTCTTATTGTCACCAATGCACCAAATTTGTGATGTAGCATTTAAGAACGTAGTAAATAAATATAAATACAAAATGCAAATACATAAATAAACTTTGTCAAATAATGTATTCCCACAGCCACAATGGGAGATCATATATTTTATGATAAATACACATAATTCATTTACAAATAAAGTGGTTATAATGAAATAAATACATATTAAAAATCTTCGCTTCATACTTCATGAAATGTACATTGGACATCTTCAAAACCACTGAAAAAACAAACACATTAAAATATTTA
>JAOTRR010000036.1:894417-907277 GCA_028570945.1 Gogo arcuatus
ATTTTTGGCAGCAGAGAAACACAAAAATCTGAGGTTTGATTTTTGGACTATTGTGAACTCAAAAAGTATACCCTGATTGTGAAACAGCCCATACGTTCCATGTGTTATTTCATAGATTTGATGTCTTCAGTATTGTTATACAATGTAGAAAATGGTCAAAATACAGGAACAAAACTATGAGTAGGTATGTCTGAACTTTTAACTGGGACTGTATTTAAAGCTATCTTTTTGTTTGTTTGTTTGTTTGTTTTAAACCAGGTGAAGTAATAGCAGTAGTTGGAAGCTGTGAGACTCTCGGCAGTTGGTGTCATCAGAAAGCATTGCCTCTACAACCCGCAGAGGAGGATGGGTAGGTGTGCACTTATTTTTATGTTGTCATATGCCTTTTATTTTTCCATGATTGATTATGATTAGAGGTCATTTCTACCATACACCATCTGTCTTCTTCCAGCAATCTATGGAAAAGGAACATCACAGTTTCAAAGGGAGTAGAAATCAACTATCGCTATTTTAAGGGGTTCTTCCTGGAATCGAAGGTGAGCGCTTTTCTAAACCATATTTGAATACTTTACTTACTAGACCTGTACTAGACAGTTTTAGATTCCAAAAAATGTTAGACATTTATAATTTTACAGGAGAACTTTACTTAACTATTATATTTCAGGCTAAATATACTAATCATTTTGCTTATAATTTTATAGAGTATTTGAATGTAACTGTATTTTTGACAGTATATGTAAATATACTGTTGTATTATGCAGTTTGTTTAAAATGATCTGCTAATTGTTTTCCCCTTCTACCATTAAGGTGATTGAGCTTTGCTTGCTTAAGTGTTTGGTTTTTTTTAGTCAGCTAATGTTTAATTAAAAAAACCCACTATCTTCCTTTCTCTATGAATGTAATTTTTTTTATTTGTATTATTCAACAGTGACCTTTTCATAAGCAATAGACGTCAGTCTTGGTGGGAGGAGTGGTAGTACCATGTTCTCCTCATGCATATTTACTTTTGGCGAGCTGATAATTGACTCCTTTTTTTAGTTTGCTTTTATTGGAAACGGCTGCATGATCATGACATCAGCATTAAAATAACTGTACTGATATCATGATAGTTATTTGTTTGAATGCATGTGATTTCACAACACGCTCCACAGCTCTCATAGAATACACAGTAAAAACACCATACTGGCTCTCAGAACACCCCATGCAGTTTTTTTTTGTTGTTTTTTTTTTTTGTAAAAACATCTATTTACCTTTTGGGTTTTTTTTTTAGGTAGGACCACTTGTCCTGCACCAAGCGTACACATACATAGAATTCTATCATTTTTGTTTTCTGTTTATTACATGTCAATGTTGACAATTGTGCATGATTAATTGTGCAGTACTATTACTAAATAGTGCAGGCTGCCAGTTAGATGATTTTTTTTCAACCCCATTCCACACTGAATAACTAAGTTAGTAAAGTTAGTAATGCTAACATCTAAGTGTTAGCTTTTCTCTAAGTTGTAGCTTGTTGATTTGTAGGCAGTGTTAAAGCTACAGGATGTAAGATTTGGTAATTTTCCCCTTTCTGGTAGAATAATGATATTTCAAGCTACTTGTAGAAGAATTTCGTAACCTGGGTTGTGCTGCATGGTTCTCCACTGGTCAGAATAATCTGAAGGCTGTGACAGGCAAATAATACACATTTAACTAGTATAGACTATTGACATTGTACTTGGTGTGGTAGTATGTGGTTTGGGATGCAACCCAAACTGTAACATTTAATTATGTCTCATCTTTATCGAGATCTACCAAGTATTATAGATGTGTTATGAGAATAAAAACTGAATGAATGTATCCTCCCTTCTTTAGTAAGAGCTTGTCTTTTAGCTAGCGCGCTAATGTGAGAACACTAGCTTAATAACGTTGACTGTTTTTGTGTTTTATTGTGACCCCTCAGTGCTGTGTTTGATCCCTACGAGGGCAGTATACAGCACAAAGCCGATAATAGCAAGCTAGCTGGCCAACACTTGTGTACTAGCTCTGAAACACAAAGGCCTTGTGTGAAGGAGTTATGATCCGTCAGTACACTGTACGTGCATGTCCGCCTAGCTCTGTGTCATTAAGGCCAATTATTGTGAGATACCTAACTCAATACAGATGAAAGAGGCTTGTCTGTGTTAAGACATACTGGAAATTTGAGGGCGGGCTTTTGGCCATACAACTTTCAAACATGATTAGTTGGGACATACTTGGTCTGCGCTGGTGTTCGACACGTGTGTTCAAAGTTTCCCACTGAATCGAATTTGACAACTCTGAATTCCTGTAAGTTTGTATTACAGGAGTCCCATGGCAATTCACAGAAGTTCTAGAGTATCTCCCCGATTCAGTCAGGCTATTTTTTTCATTGTTAACCAAGAAATCCTACACACTGTAGCTTTAAATGTTAGTACTGTTTTGAATAATCTTCCCATTGTTGCAGTCAGAGCAGTTTCTAATTTCAAACTGGTAAGTTATAATAGTGTGTAGATTTCTTCAGTAAGGCAGAAATCCTCTAAATAAAAATGTCATAGCAGTTGTGTAGCCTTGTAATGCATGTATTTCTTTTAACTAATGAATCCACTTTTCAGATGTCAACCAACTGTGACTGGGTGGCTGAGAGAGTGGTGACTATACCATCTCAAATTACTTGTTTGAGTGTAACTTTGGTTGAGGCCAAAGTCTGATTTAATTGTAATCTTTCCCCCAACAATCTTAACACCATGTTAAACATTGGAATTACAGAATGCAGGTGGTCCATGTCAAGTCATAGTCAATAATTGGGAGACCCATCAACAGCCTCGGTCGTTGAGTTCCTCAGGTATATAAATCCAGAATAGTGCACAGAATAGTTCAGTGTTTCAATTATTTGCAAGGTCCCTATCCTACTACCCAACTTACTCATACAGCACATTTTCTCAGACAAAACATGCTGACCTAATGGTTTCACATCATTTGTCAGCCCCTCTTTAGTTACTATGTGGCTATTTACTTTAGCTATTCAACATCTTTAGTTATTTTTACTACCAGTTTATTTACCGCTTAGAATTCTGTTTTTACTTAGAGTTAATAAGACTTAGGAAATGGTTTTTTAACTAACAGTAGAACAAATGTTAAGGAGCACTGTATTTTTGTCACTTGTTTTTTGAGTTTCTTTATCTTTGCTTTGTGTTTTGTTTCTTTCCAAAACTTTCTACCAAGGTAGGCTCACACTGTCCTTTTTTTTTTTTTTTTTAAGGTTTATAAGGCTTTTTTTTTATTGTTTGTGCCATGAGGTGTGCTCCAGTGCTAATTACCTGCACGATGTAATACCATTAATTTTGTTTTATTAACACAGTACTGTCTTGAGGCTTTTTGAAAATGCCTTTAGGATAATTCTTTTCACACAGGACGATTATTTACACTGTTTATGCTGTACATACATGATATGGTAATTACACTTAATTAGCTAGATTATATTTCATGCCATGTTTATATATGTCATCTACAAATATTTGGAGGTATTCCTAGTGCAGAGCATTTACAGTTTGCTCTGTGAGTTTACAGGTTTTGTCATTTAATTCTATCATTTTGTTGTTGCATTTAAATTGAAAAACTTTAAAATGGAAAAGTCTTCAGTATGTAGTATTGCTCTGCCCTGGAGATTCCTCTTTTGTAGATGTGCAGTTAAGGCAGATGAAAATGATACTAAGACTAGTTTTGTCTTACAGAATCGGACCATGAAATTGATGACGGGCAGTTTGGATTCTTTAGTAAGTTGTATATAATTTAACTGCCATAAGTTGTGTGACTTTGTGAGGTTGTTCCAACTTGGTGCTAAAGTGAGGTGTTCCCATGCAGATGGTGTTGAATGTGTGGACTCTGGCTGGCTGACATGTCAGACGGAGATCCGTCTACGTCTCCATTACTCTGTTAAGCCACCGGTGTCCATTACCAAGAAGAAATTCAAGACATCTCGCTTTAGGTACTGTTCTTTCACAGAGAGAATATTTGGTGGGGTTTTTTTTTTGGAAGTGTGGAATTTTTAAGTTTGTTATATACTTTAGACTGAAGTTGATGCTGGAGGGTATTGAAGAGGAAGATGATGATGAGAGCCCTTCATCCTGGCACAAAATGACTACCACTCTAGAGACTAGTATGATCAGTGATGGTTGTTATAAATCCCGTCACTCCCAGCCAGAGTGTGGCTACGCTCTGGAGCCATCGCAGTGGACTGAGTATAGTATTCACACTATGGAACCTGACAACCTTGAGCTTGTGTTTGAGTTCTTTGAGGTATGTATTATTGATTTTATGGGCTTCTAATAAATCCTGACTTTTAACTCTTTATAATCCAGTGTTACCTGTACATTTGTTAGTTGTATCTCTCCTTTCTGTTTTGTTAGTGTGGATGGAGTTTTTATATACAAGTATATCTTTTAAATGAATTGCTTTAAAGAAAGCTTAGAGTTTGGGGGGAAGCAATTTGATTTTCCCAGTTTTGGGAGGATCGTTCCCCTGTCCACCCAAAATCTATGTCCATAGTGCTCATTTGAAGCACAAGCTACTGTACTTACTTGAAACAAGGAGTGGTGGTGTTGCTGCAGCTGTTATGTGATTGTGTTCCTATGTTTATCCTTTAGGAGGATCTAAGTGAAAAAGTCATTCAAAGTGACGTCCACCCAGGTCATGTTGGCACTGCCTGCCTCTTATCGTCTTCTTTTCTGGAAAGTGGCAAGGATAATGGAGTAGTTACCCTCCCAATCATGAGCAGAAATTCCAGGCAGACCATTGGCAAAGTCAGAGGTATGCTTTAAAACATATTCAGCAGCAGTGCAATGCATAAAATCATGCAGATACAGGCTAGCAGCTTTGGGGAATGTTCACATCAACCATCAGAATAGGGGGAAAAAATGCGATCTCTGTGATTTTGACCGTGGCATGATTGTTGGTGCGAGACAGGCATTGAGTATTTCTATAACTGCTGATCTGAATTCAATTCAATTATTTAAATAATTATTCAGTTATTCGTATAGCGCTTTTAACAATGGAAATTGTAACAAAGCAGCTTCACAGAACTATATAAATTCTGGATATAAATTTTACTTGTATGAATTTATAAATTTATCCCTAATGAGCAAGGAAAAACTCCCTGAGACAACATGACAAAGAAACCTTGAGAGGAACCTGACTCAAAAGGGAATCCATCCTCATCTGGGTGACACTGGATAGTGCGATTTATAAATAACTCACTTCTGTAACTGTGTGCTATATAGTCAAAAAGTACAATTGTTTCCTGGGATTTTTCACGTACAACAGTCTCTAGAGTTTACTTAGAAAGGTGCAATAAAGAAAAAATATCCAGTGAGCAGCAGTTCTATGGACAAACGCCTTGGAGAATGGCCAGAGTGGTTCAAGCTGACAAAGTCTACAGTAACTCGGATAACCACTCTGTATAATTGTGGTGAGCTAAAAAGTGTCTCAGAATGCACAGCACTTCGCACTTTAAGGCAGATGGGCTACAACAGCAGAAGACCACGTCAGGTTCCGCTTGTGTCAGCCAAGAACAGAAAGCTGAGGCTGCAGTGGGCACAGGCTCACCAAATCTGGATAGCTGAAGACTGGAAAAACGTGGTGTGATCTGAGGAATCTCGATTTCTGCTGAGGCACACAGATGGTAGGGTAAGAATCTGGTGCCAAAGTATGAATCCATGGACCCAGCCTGCCTTGTGTCAACTGTCCAGGCTGACAGAGGTGGTGTAATAGTGTGGGGAATGTTTTCTTGGTACACTTTGGGCCCATTAATACTAATCATTCATCACTTGAATGATATGGCCTGTTTGAGTATTGTTGCTGACCATGTGCATCCCTTCATGGCCACAATTAACTAATGGCTACTTCCAGCATGATAATGCACCATGTCACAAAGCAAAAGACGTCTCAAAAGGGTTTCGTGAACATGACAAGGAGTTCTTCGGCCTTCCCAGTCACCGGATCTGAATCCAGTAGAAATGATTTTTGTTAAATAGGAGAGCGGATACTATCAAACTTAAGGGATAACGGTCAGGATTTTCTGTTAGCTCCTAAAAACAAAAGCAAAAGCTTCTTTTCTTACTCACTATTTTACAACAGTAGTCAATGTTAATGAGATGACATGTGCACTGGCATTGTGCATGAAATTAGAATGAAAGGTGAATCTTTGAGGCCTGATCTGTTTGAACAGAGTATACAGATGAGGAGGTGAGAGAGCTGGACTTCCTAAAGGACTAAAGCACTGCTGCTTCGCTCTCTTCAGGTAGAGATGAAGTGGGAGCTAAATCCTGCTGGCACTGCTATCAGCAGGTTGTAGAATGGTATTGTGGGTAATATATGCCAATGACCTTGAGAAACACTGTCTTCTGTTTTGAGATTATCACTTCCATTAGTCTGTTTTCCCATAATATGTCTAACATGTGTTGATACTAACATGTGTTGACACATTTATATAATTTCCTATGGTTTTGTCCTTCAGACACATTTGCTTATGTTGTATGTAAATATGGAAAGGCATGGCCAGTGCACACAAACAGAATCTCACATGTTTAGATGTAGCTACATTTGAAAGACTAGAGAAGGTTTTCATGTTGGATATGTTGTGTGATTTGCAGTGGACTACCTGGTTATTCGGCCTATTCAAGGCTTTAAATGTGACATGAGTCAGTGCTACACTAAGTACTGGCGAAAGAGGAGTGCGCTGGATGTGGGCCACAGAGGAGCAGGGAGCACCCATGCTGCCAAGTAAGTCCAAACATGTTCACACTGAAACCATTTCTGTGCTGAGCAGTCTCGAGAGCCATAGTGTGTATAATTGTAGATTTAAGTTATACACTTAAACATTTCAGTTAATTTTTGTTATTGGTAATAGCAAGGAAAAGAGGTATATCTTACATTTGCATTAGGTGTTCAAAACCTTGTAGCATTTTTCTTATAAGGGCTCATTGAAAGGAAAACATGCAACATGGCAATGTGGCTATATTGAACAAATGTCCTACTTTGCTATCTTGTTTCAGAATGTTTTCTGTTAACCCCAAGCAATTAGCAATTGACAAATTTAAATCGAAACTAACGCTGGCGATTGAGCAACATATTTTTTTTTTGGTTTGTCAGAGTGAACTTTTTTTTTTAACATTTCATTGGACAGATGTTGCTTTGTATCTGTATTTCATTAAATTTACTTTGTTTTTACTTATTGCTTAACTCCTGTGTCATAACCATCCATCCAGCTGATGGAATAGTTTCCAATACACTGAAATGTGGTTCTAAATTATCTTTTCAGTGATTGGCTTTTGTTAGTAACATTATATTTCCAATTGATATTAATCTCTGTTTCAGACATCACAAGATCAGTGAAAACACAATTGCCTCATTTCTAAGTGCTGCTAGTCATGTAAGGGAATATTACCAGAGTTGCTTCACTTGCATATATTTATTTAATTGGTGCTTCCATGTAATATAACTCTCAAAATATCAATGTCTTCAATTATAGGGTGCTGCCTATGTGGAGTTTGATGTCCATCTCTCCAAGGACTTGGTTCCAATTGTGTACCATGATCTTACATGCTGTATTTCCACTAAGAAGGTGACTAATTTGGCCTTGTTGGAATCATAAGACCCATAATCTAATCTCAGTTTATTGCTTTCACTAACAGAATGACAGAATGAAAGCTGCCCTTCAACCCCAGGCTTATTGGCATGTTTTGTTACGAAGCCACTAACGGTGCTCAACATGTCTTCCACAGAAAAATGACAAGAACTCTATGGTGTTATTTGAAGTTCCTGTGAAAGATCTGACATTTGACCAGCTTCAGCTTCTTAAAGTAAATATTTACTTACAACTGGATTTGATCATCCAAAATATTCTATTCAGATATATCCTATTAAAATGCAAATCTCTTTGCATTTAGCCAATGACACAACATTTGAATGCTATTTCTGTTTCTTACAGCTTGCCCATTCTACAGCTATGAAGGTTCATGATCACAAAGGTATCTTCCATCATTAAGGCACAGTAATTCTTCTGCTTTGAATAGGCTTGTGTGATTATGAAAATTTTACCATCCCTACATATTATACAGTGACATTTGTTCTGATTATATTATATTACCAGACTTATTCGAAAATACACTAAAAGAGCAGTATTTTTCTTTCAGTATTTTTCTCAAGGTGAATAAAGAATATTTTGAATTCATTAATGTGAAATAAAATATATCAATATATGTTCAACTTGCTTAACATTTAGAAAAGATTACATTTTATTAGGAATGCCACTGAAAATAGCACTTTCAGTTGTTGACTGCAGCAAACTTAAATTTAGCACCACTTATGAAATAATGTTGATGGTGATGATTAGAAAGTGTTTAAATACACTTTATTTTGGTTGGTTGTTTAGTGTTTTTATTTTAACACGTGCTCTCAAAGCACCTGAAATGGTGGAAATGCGTATTTTCTGGTCTTTATTTGGGTTATTGGGTGTGGATGATTTAAATAGTTTAATGAGGGGTTTTTTTTGTTTGTTTGTTTGGGTTTTTTTTAATGGAAAATCTAGACCTGGTAAAATTTCTTGCACATGGTAAAATTTCTTGCACATGGCAAAAATGGCAGAACCCTAGAATTGAAGCATATTTATATATTTGATTGTGACGCAGTGAGGGGGTTTATGGGTAAGCTTAGTGTGCAGATGTGCCCATCCTTAAAATCTTTACAGCACATTATGCATATCTATGGTGCTGTGCGTAAACCGGCCTTCAGGGAATGCTGATTGGTTGAACCAGGGAGGTATGTCCAGTTGTATACCTGGAAATGTTTCATAAGTTTTATAAAGGATTGCAGATTAATATTGTTAATAGTGGTAGCACATAATATATAATATTGTTAACTGTTATCGCATCCACTACTTTTCTTTCATTCTGTACTGAAACACAATTTAGCGTACAAGTTCTTGTTACATGCATGTACGATGGCAGACACTTGTGCCACTGCTCTCACATGGCACTCTCATTTTCACAAATTGTAAACCATGTCTGACTATACCAGCGTGTCATATTTGTATTGAGCACTGCAATACATTTACCTTGTTCTTGCCAGCTATGTAAGAGAAATCTCCAGTAAGATGTGACTGATTTGGGCATTTTATTAAGATTTACAGGATGAGGAGGAGTGTATAGATGAACATCAGCCATTTCCTTCACTTTCTCAGGTATTCACCCAAACATGGTTAGGTGGTGGTGTGTTTGTTTTTGTTTTCCCTTCTCACATACATATTGTACTGAAAACCTTTTCATATTTCAAAATGCATGCAATCTTTCACTGCAGATCTTTCAGACTGTTCCAGACCATGTAGGATTTAATATTGAGCTGAAGTGGATAGCCCAGCTGAAGGTTAGCATTCACGTGTATACGTTGTTTAATAGTGTTAATATGACTTAAAGGGTGATGCAACCTGTTGTATCATTTCCTCCATTTCCCTCTTCTGGTAATAGGATGGCTCCTGGGATGGAAACTTGTCCACTTACTTCAACATGAACCAGTTTCTGGATGTCATCCTCAACTGTGTGCTCCAGAATGCTGGAAAGAGAAGGATTGTCTTCTCTTGTTTTGACCCTGATGTGTGTGCGATGTAAGAACCATTATTATAGTTTAAAACAAAACATCTTTTGGGTGCTGCTTTCTTCCATTCTGGAATATAAAATTTTAGGTTTCTGAACGTGCTAAAAGGGCTTGTTTATTGTAGATCAAGTTGTCCATCTGAGTCAAGTGTGTATATATCATGAATAAAGTTTTGGATGTAGTATTTCTGAAGCTAAATCAGTGACAAGTAAACATCCTGTGCATTGTTTTAGGGTGCGGCGGAAGCAGAACAAATATCCTATCCTGTTCCTGACTCAGGGTGTGTCAGAGGTTTACCCTCAGCTGATGGATATACGCTGTCGGACAACACAGATTGCCATGAGCTTTGCTCAGAGTGAAAACATCCTGGTGAGTGCACCATGACAGCCAGCTTATCTTGCTATGGGTATTGCAACACATTTCTAGATGTTCTGGTATTTGATCAGAGAGCTGTGGCATATTGAGCTGCATATTTACTCATGTTTAGATATCCAGTTATCAATTAATATGAAGCTCAGTGTGAGTTTGTGCTAGTCACTTTCCAGTGGCTTGTAAAACGACAGTTTTAAACATAATCGGATCAAATGCAATGTAAGAAAAAAGTCATAAAAAGGAATAAAATATCATGTTACCACCCCAAAGTGGGTTATTTTCCTTAAACATTACACAAGTCATGTTTTATTCCACTACTTACTACAGTAATTTGAAGGCAACTGCAATTTTTAATTTTATTAATGAGCAGCACTTAATACTTTTTAATAATTTATTCTTACATTTTAATGCTGTGGAATATCCACAAGACAGATTAGTTCTTGTTAACATTTATGTTACAGCAGCTATAAAATGCTATAAATTAACAAGTGTATTTTTTTTTGTCTTATTGTTATAGTTGCATTTAAAGCTGTGGTATATCTGCAAGATATGCTACTTCCTAGCGCAGCTTGTCAAGTTACTGAAAAACCGGAAAGCGTAAAATCCTGTTGTGAAGGTGGAACATGTGTTGACTGTTACAGAACAGAATGCTGACCCTAGAGACTCCTTCATAAATGTGAAATAAATCTCTCCTCACAGAAAACCTGGCCGCATTCAACAATTGTATGTTATTCTTTGTTAAATAACAACATGCTTTCTTAATGTTTTGTATTAGGTTTTGTTCATATGGAGGATCCACCATGCAGGTCCATGTAAATAAGCTGTTACTATAGAAACAATAACCTATTAGAACAAGTGCGTTAATGTTAACCTGTGATTTGAATTACAGTCAAAGCTGCTGTTACAGAAAATTTATCCACGCATTCAGATTCAAGAATTCAACAGAGATGTGGTATAAACTTCTAATGAATGTTAAAAAATAAAACTATAATGAACATTGATTCATTTTATTAGGTTTAGTTAACAGCACATTGCAATTGTTTCTCTAAATATTTGCAAATATATATACTTGCAGGTGGTGACTGAGTGAGCTGTCATGTGGCCTGTTTAGTTTTGTAAGTTTGTTCTTTCATGTAAAAAAAAAAAAAAAAGGAACTTGTCCTTTGTTCCTGTTCACAGGGTATCAGTGCTCATACTGAGGATCTACTGCGCAACATGGACTGCATTACAGAGGCCCAGTCTAAAGGCCTGGTGGTTTTCTGCTGGGGAGATGACAACAATGACCATGAGAACAGGAGGATACTCAGGGAGCAAGGCATTGATGGCCTCATTTATGACAGGTTTCATGATATTTTTTGGGTTTGTGTGCCATTGTATAATCATGATTGACTGAGGAACTGAAGCTGTCACTGAGTTAATTTCAGAGATGCAAACACCTTACCTTTCGGTGAAATTCACTGTTTTGAGATCAAAATAGGTCACCTACGAGATTCGTGCAGCTTGTGCAGATCCGCGGATGCATTTCCAGTTGCGTTCTGTCCTGTGCACGCTTGTGGTTTTTATGTGCACAGGTTTTGAGACTAAACACTCATGCCAGGTGCAAGATAACAAGAAGAGCTCCTCACCTTCAGGGGTAGCCTACTTTTACTTTATTTTAACTCCAAACTAATTGATAATTAGCCTCATACACGGTCACTGCTGACACTTACTCCGCACAGGACAGAGCAGTAAAATATCCATTTCTCTATTAAACACCATTATATTTAACTATTATTATTATTAGAATAATCATCTTTAAAATTTCAGACATGAATATTAACAGGTTTATGAAGTGTCCTTGAGGATGTCCGAGGCTACCAGGACACATAATAATAATAATAATAATAATGTGATTTAATTTTTTTAATGTTCAATAAATGCAGGATGTTTCCAAAGTCAGTGAGTAAAAGTGGTAAATAATCGTGATCTCAATATTTACCACAATAGTCGTGATTATGATTTTTGACATAATCGAGCAGCCCTACCCTAGGCATGCTGTGAGACACTTAGTCATTTTGTATCTGTGTATATTTGATTAATATAATGACAACATTAAGCTGGCTTTAAATGTTTTCTGTGAAAATGTTTCCGACCCTAAATTCTCCTAGGGGAGCATGACTCCGGACCCCCCCCCCCCCCACACACACACACACACTACAAAATGTGAGAGGGTTTTCTCTATCCATGCAATGTTCTGACCTTTTTTACCCATTACCTGTTTGCAGCCCTGACATTTCTATGTGCATTTCTGCCAGCAAATCTGTAAAGTTACGTGTGTTGAATCCTGCTTTGCAGTTATGTAACTTCGAATATTCTGTGTGCGCGCATTTTCTGCTTCTCTTCCTCGTTTCACTTTCTGTACCTGGTTTTCACAGTTTCACAATCATCATTATCTGTACATACACCAATATCTGTACATTATTATCTACAGTACAGTATTGTCTACACTTGGTGTAGTGAGTTATCAGCTAACAAAGGCATTTGTAATGATTGCTGATGCAGTATCTTGAATAATCATTAGGTCACAAGTATGTTCTCTGTATATCCATTACTAAATCATCACTGTGAGGTCACTTGTAATAGTAAATGTGCTACAACTTGATTTTTAGCTACATTTCACTTTCTGGTGTTCAGACTGCCATACTGTCTTATGAAATTCTATTCAAATTATTACTAATTAACAATTATTTGCCTCAGGCGAAGTGAATATCGGTGAATAATAACCAAGACGAAGTTGAGGTTATTATGCTCCGATATTCACTGAGCCTGAGGCGAATAATTGTTTTAGTATAAATACACCAGTGATT
>JAOTRR010000036.1:948731-960700 GCA_028570945.1 Gogo arcuatus
TAGTCGGACTAACGCAATAATTCGATTTTCTCTAAGGTCATGTAAACGCACTGATCACATGCTCACTGCTCAGTGCCAATAAAAACTGAAGAGCATTGACTGATCTTTAATGTAACAATTCTGCAAAACAGCACATTTGGTTTGTTCATATCTAAACATTATGTCAGCTGATGTGTGAAATTTAAAATGGTGCATGCACACTAGCTAAAGAAAATGTTCCGTTTGACCTGGATACTCTAATAAAGAGTGGAGTTGAGGACAAGTAGCATTTTCGCATAGGAGAGGATTGGAATGTGACTTCTGCTCACACACCCTGAGAGGAGTTAATAGGCCCATCACGTTAATCCTTGATGTAACTCTGATCAATTGTTGAAGATGACATGAACTCTCATAGGACACGTGCAGAGACAGAGCACATCACATGCACACTTTAATCCGTTCTTTGTAATTGAATTAGGTGAAAGGAATGTGCTTGGACTCCCCTCTTTCTCCACCTCTGCAAGACTAGCAACTTGCTGCAATTCGCTGGAATCAATCTGACACAGCGTCAAAGACCAGATCAATTCCTGTTCATGCGTTAAGCAGTCCAGGATGGAAGGGTGGAATTCTAGCCCAAATGTAATTTAAGGAAAGCCAGTCAAGGGTGAGTAATGTGATGATGATTAAAATGGCTTTTACATGACTGGAGCACGCCTAAGGAAAGATGCCAGATTTATTGCCAGCAGTTTGAGAACGTAAAGCTTTGCCATTTTTTTTCCTCCCTTGACTCTCCCCCTACCTCCCCTCCCAGACACTTGCATGTTGGTCGATTGCTGAGTTTCTTATTCTGAACTAAGCGTTGCATCATGTCTAGATAAACGAGACAAATAAGAGACACACAGGATTGGTTGTGGCAACCTACTCCAACATTAGTCGAACTCTCAAAGCAATATTTCTTCCTTTTAATGGCTTTGTTGCCTCCCCCTCCTTTGGAGAGATGATGTGAAAGTCTGTAATGGTATAGAAACATGCATTGGAATTAGTGTCAGCACACAAGGAAGAGACAAGGTGTGAATTTCAGCCTGAATGCATTTTTTAAGTATGACATCCTCAGCTGCAGCACCATGAATTAAGTTCACTCACATTTTTGAAAGGGAAACAACTGTCTGGATAAATTTTGTTGCTCCAGTAAGTAAAGCAGATGAGTTTTAAATCCATTGGGTATGTGGGGGATAGGATTACAGATACTCTGAGTCAAGAAATGCTAAAGCTAGTAATGGGATTAGTGATTCATGAAAACCAAACATTCATATTTTTTCAGTATTGGCATGACAATTGTTAAGACCACAAGTTAAGTCTTATGAAAGACTTCAGATGTAATGAGTCATAAAAACATTGCTGGTCACCACCAGTATTTTGATTTTTGTCTTAAGAGTGGGCAATGAGTTGAATATTCCCCTTAGGTCATTCCTTTCTCTAGGGAGTAAGACTTGTCCTGTGATTTATTCCAGCATGAGTAAGAAACGAGTGGCTGCTGAGGGACCCCACAAATGTTCCTGGGCTGATCAGTGATGGAGGTCTTTTTCTGCTGGCATGAAGTACTGTGGTCAGGTCTGTAATAATTTGGGCTATATACCATCATCTGCTTCATGTTGTCGTTGTGCAACACAGGCCATTTTGGGGCCACTGAAATTCCTGTCTTGATCATGTTCTCTTGTGGTTTGGAAACACTTCAGTAAGGGTTCTTGAGGATGCTTCGTGAAGGATGCAACTCTTAAGATTGTACATGTGTACACCTTCACAAAAGAATGTGAAAATGACTCATTTTGGGATTCACCTTACATTGATTGAAAGAGATAATGAGTACATTCATTTCTTACCCTGGTGCAGATCAAAAGACCAAAATTCTCTCGAATCTGTTTTCATGTTTTTCTTTGCAAAAAGAGGTTATTCAAAGGCAGTCATGTGAGAAATAATCTGGAAATGGGGGTTGGTTGCATTTTTCAATAAAATCATTTTATCGTCAATCACAAACACCTTGTCACAAAAACAGATTATCTTGCTTATGAATCACTGTACAGCTGACTAGGGGTGGGTGATATGGCAAAAATACTATATTGCATAACTTGTAGATTTTATACAGTGTACAAACTACAACAACAAAACACTGGAACCATATAATGAAAAAATATTGAAGTATTTCACAAAAGCATTTGCCCTATCATTGTGAGATTACAAGTTTGAATCCTGACAATGCCATAGCCATCAGTGGCATTGGGTCTTGGAGAGCAAAATTAAAAGTATTTAATTGGGAAAATGAGACAAAAATGGAAAATATTGGTTAAAAAAATGTTTTTTGCAAGCACCTTGCAAGCAACCGATAGTGATCTGGAGAGTGATTGTGAAACTGTGATTGGGGAGAACACTCGGGCTGGAGCTCTGTGCAGCTTCTGCTTTGTGCTACACATCCAAACCTCCTTAATTAAAAGTCTCGGATAGGAGTTGTTGAATAGTAGTGAGGAGACAGGGTGGGAATGGGTGAGGAAACTCACAAGACATGAATGGGAGAGATGGTAATTGACATATTGTCCCAAACATCAGTTATTTCATGACACAATTATAGCAATCAAGGATTTTCTTGTTAGCAATATTGGCACCTCTGGATCTGGCAGTAACTGTCACCAAGTTGCTAGAAGCACATACACCATTTCATAAGGTGTAGCTGTGCCTAGAGCACACAAGGCAGTATACAGTGAATGCAGTTAAGGAGAAGTCTTGCAGCATGGTTTTCCTTACAATGTTGTTATACTTATCACAATTTGGTGTAAACCATTGTGATAATGTATTCCAGCCCATTGGACTGTTTGGCAGTAAGGTAGGGGGCCCACTCAGTCACCATAGCTACACTAGATAGGACAGGTATCTGACAGCCCTGCATGCAAAATTCTGCAGAATGATCCTTAAAACCCAAAGAAAACACTCCAATACACATCTGCAGTGCAGAATTAGGCCAATTTCCAGTGTGCGTAAACATGCACTTAAAGGCAAGTTCCAGAGCAAGTGCACTTTAAATCTCTACAGACCCAAAACTGAAGCTTTAACACAATGCCAGAAGCTCACTAACCCTAACACAAAATACACACAGACCAACACTACCAATATTACAAGTCAATGCACAGTATGCATTTGCAGTGTCACTCTTCCTTGTTACAGACTGATCTTGACCAATTCAGTCTTAATGCACATGGTTTCACCATCAAAAAGGACAAGTAGAAAAACACTTGGCAGTCCAGAGCGAGTGATCTTCCTCAATGAAGGATCTGCAGCAACGTTCACCACATAAACAGTAGATGGCAACCCACTGGCATCTACTCTGTCACTTCCCAACCCCCAACTTATATCTCCCCATGCTCCCACTCTTACCTTCAATCCATATTGTTAATACTGGTGTTTCTGCCGTTATCATTATTGCTTCTATCGTTGTTGGTCTCAGTAGTAGTACAGTATTTTTATTATTATCGTCATCATAAACAGTTCTTTTAGTATTGCTAATATTCCTTTTTATTACTATTACTAGAGATGGCACCGATATGTTAAACAGGATTGGTATCAGGCTGATAATAGCAAATAATTGTGGATTGGATATTGAAGAAAATGAATGAATTTGGTCCAATCCTGTAACAAATGGATAAGATTGGAATTGGGTTTGGAAAAGTTTTTTTTTTAATGTAAGTATTTATATATATAAAGGATATAAGGATAGACTGTTAATATTTATGCTTTATTATATTTACAACGTAAGTGAGTTTTTGTATAAAAGCTACGGTTTTATGTAAGTTGTGTTTTTAGCTCCGTATTTTTTCCTGAATTTTTAAAGTGCTTCAATTTAAACAAATTAAAGTGTAGTAATTTTTTAAGAAAAAAAAAATATAGGATGGGTATTGATATTGGCCTATTCTTAAGGTTTCAATATCGGAAAAGAAAAAGTGGTATTGTGCAATCTCTAACTATTACTACAGCTATGGATAATATTAGTATATTTATTATCAATATTTGTGTTGTTTTTATTGTTATTCAGACACTGGTAATATTGTACTATATTGGTGTTACTGTATATACATATATAATATAGCTTTATGTGATCACAGGTCTTGGCTTTTTATTAAAAGTTGAATGCAACCAACTTTGTAGTGACTCCCTACCTTAAAGCCCCACACCAAAATGTACATGGAGGTGTCAGATTCTGAACACCAGCATGCTGCAGTGCTATTCCCATGCATCTTGGAATGTCTGCTGCGTATAAGTCTACAAATAAGCCCTGATGTGTACTGTGGACCTCTCCTGCAACAACCTGTAAACTCAACTACCATAAGAAAGCGAGAGAGAGAGAGAGAGAGAGAGAGAGAGAGAGAGAGAGAAAGGGGGTCACAGTGGAAACTCTGACTCATCTGCTCCACATTGCCACTCTGATCCCAAGTCAATTTAGCATTGAGTCACCACAGGACTTCCTCTCTCTCTCTCTCTCTTGCTCTAAGCGTGTGTTGTGTGCGTGTGTGTTTGTGTGCGTGTGTGATAGATTTAAAGATTGATTTTTTTCCCTCACAGCTCTCAGCATAAGGACATTTCTCTTTGCATGTTAGCTGGCAATCATGCTTCCTGAGCGGTTCATCTACACCCACATACATGTCCCGTGCATTCACTTGTCTATGGTGACTGTGAAAGACAGTAATCTTTTAATCTCTTCTTGTGATGACTGGGAGCTTGTTTCTCTTCCAACCCACATAGCATACAGTGTCTTGCATAAGTATTCTCTCCCATTAGACTTTTACACATTTTTGAGGTGTTACAACCTGAATGGATTTTCATAAATATTCACATTCCTTGAACTCTTATACCTCATTCACACTCGCACTGAAAACCATTTATTTATCGCTATTATGCTGTAACGGTGTCGTCTGGGAATCGGAGCAAAATGGTTAAGTCAAAATGTTAATCTATCCCCTGGCGATCTAGTAACTTTAACGATAATCTTTTGCTTCTAATTCCAGTGGGAATTAGAAGCATCGGATTAACGGTATTGTGACCGGTCGTGATGTTGCTGACAGTGACAAATGATGATGCAGTGATATTACAATGGAACTACTGACACCTCCATAATCCGTCAATATCATAGAAATACATTTTTGTGAAGGTAAAATGTTATAAGTAGCCTTTGCTGGAACAAAACAAATGTTCAGAAGCAGGAAGAGAACTCTCTCAACAGAGACGTGATGCAGCTCGACTGGTGTCATGTTGCTAACTAACTATCTAATGTCTCAGCTTGGGATTTTCACAACAGTATGGACTTCATGGTTGCCTCGTGAATTATACGTCATATCCGGTCTCGCATGTTTTACACGTCTCACGGAGGTTCGTACTCCGTAGCATCCCGTTAAATACAGTCAGGTGGGAATACACAATATCCATTACTTTTCTGTTATGGAAGACTGAGTGGGAATGAAAAATTTTTATCTATCCCATGTTGTTTTAACCTCATACATTAACAGGTTTCATATGTGAAAGAGGCTTTGGTTGCTTCTCTGATTAATGCCCTCCTTTCCTCCTTACGGTCACTGACTTTTGGTGAATGGCCTGTAGGCAGAGTCTGGGTTGTGCCATATTCTTTGTAAAATTTTGGAAACTAAATCCTGATTGATACTTTTCCAGAACTGATGTTTGTTTAGGTATGTTCTCTAACAAACTTTCAGTGTAACACTTATGCAATCATAACTTTTACATTTTTATTTGTAAGTAACTTTGAAAACTATATTATTTTTTCCCTTTCACTTCACTATCATGGGCTATTTTGTCATGACATAATTCCTATTAATTTCATTTAATAACATTTCAGTTCCTGGTTGCAATGTGGACTTATGAAAAGCACTGTAGGCATATATTTGGGTAGGGATGGTCAGGATGTGTGTTTGGTTGGGGGTGGAAGATGGAGGGTTGTTGCATTTCTACGTGCTTGTAGTGGATAGCCATCAGCAAACATGCAGTATACACAGTCTGTGCATATTTAAATCACTTATTAAACTGATGGGTAGGTTCTCAGTATTGAAGGTGTTTTTCAAAATTATCAATATAGGTTCAGGATAACCTCCCTTCATGTTTACAACTTTCTAGATTAACCTACACACATAGTTTAGAGGGCTTAAAGCTGCAGGATATATGATGGAAATTTGTCCTTGCTTTGTAAACTACATGCGAAAGACAGTGTTCTAACCTGTGTGGTGCTGTGTCCTTCTCCAGTATGCAGATTAATCTGATGGCTGCAAGTCCTACACATTTAATGAGAATTCAGGGCTGTCCATACTACTTGCATACTATGAAGTAGCTTAGAATGTGATTTGGGACATGCCCCAAGATGGCATCATGACTGAAGATAGATATATAAATCTAGTGTTGTTGTTTTCATCCCCTCAGGTTTACACAAGTGTTATGAGAATAAAAGCTTCATAGTTGTTGTTTTTTTAAACAAGTTTGAATGCCCTAATATAACTGACTTTTAAATGCATAAACTACTGAAAATGTGTGTTAGTTTGACTTTTCTACGCCTGAATCTGTTTCCCTCTTATAGGATAATACTGAACTCTTTCACTCCTGTTTGGTTTGTTTACACTCTCGCTCTCCGTTTCTTCGGATTCACTTAAATGGCTCTCAGGCAGCCCTTCATATAAATTGAACAGTGTTGTGTAAATTTAGCACTGATGTTTGTGCAGATGTACTGCCTCTGACCTAATTCATTCCTAGCTGACCTTAGAACAGCACTGCATATCCCTCAAAGGTTAATTGCTGATAAGTGTCAGCCAGTGTGGTTTGTGCTCAGTAGACTTTAAATCAGTTGTAGGTGGATCTTGAAAGCTTCATAATGAGAATGTGTGAATGTAGGTGTACTGACTCTAAATGTGTGGGCTGAGGTGAGAAGTGCTGAAAATAAACATGGGGGATTTCTCACTGGCATTTCAAAAGTGTCTGTATGTTCTTGAACAAATGGTCTTTTTTTGTTTGTTTAAATATTTAGATCATGTAGCTTTATTTGTGTTATTAACATTAAAAATAGTTCCATTGCAGTTGTAGAAATAAGCATGAGACCTATATTCTTCCATATTTACAAATCCCCAGTGTGCTCTTGCACTGAGGTACAGACACAGTGTCTCTCTCTCTCTCACACACACACACACACAGAGTGCTCCTTTAATGGCTTAAACTCTGGGAACAGAAATGCAGGTCACTGTGACCTGTTGTGAGTTTTGAATTAGGAGTGCAGTGGCAGTGTTTCGATAAGATGTCCCCTACATGTGCCCTACATGCCTGAGCTCCTGCAGTTCAGAGATACGTGAAAGACTCTTGAGACAGATTGTGCTGCGTCTGTGTGTGATATTTCAGTCGTCTTATACAATATGGGCATGAGATGAGGAAGGCTTCTGCTTGATTTGACTGTGAAGGTGATAGAGTAAAATTTTTTATTTCTTGGCTCTTTGTTGGCAAGGATACCGGTGCTTGAATTGATAATCAGGAATATCATAAAAATTAAATGACAGTATACTGTATGCATTATGAGTTATGTACGCCAACTATAACAGTGCATAGGATCCAGCAGTGAGAAATCATTTATGAAGTATGCATACACAATGCATACAGAATGTATGGGCAGTGCACAAGCCTTCATCCACATAACTCTTAAATTGATGTTTATCGGAAAGCAAATAAATATTTAACCAACGTGTAAAATTCAAACCATAAAATGCATGGCATATGTAGCTGGAGCCACATTGAGCGTAAAGTCTGATTGTGTAGTCAAAAGAGAATGAACCAGTCTGTTGCAGGTTTTAACATCCAACCTGTGCTGATAATCCCCCACATACAAATGCCATTTGCGATCAAGAGACATGATAATGTGGGCTAAAACAGTCACCTGCTGATAACGCTTACTCATTCCTGTTGCCAGTGCAATGAAAGAGAAGCAGAGTTTCAGTGGCAGTTTCCGGTTTCAATACCGTTAACATTTTAAAATGTTTTTGTGTGGTACATGAGTGGACAAGAGTGCTGGCGATTAGCAGCCTGAAGTGCTTGTAGACCTCACATATAGTATAGAAGGCTGGGTGTGTATTCCCAAGTACTTCATGGAAAGTGTATTACCTCAGTCGATCAGAGAGGGATTACACTCTTGCAAAGCAGGCGCCCTTGGAATAGACAGTATAGCATTTTGAGAATGGAGGCTGCCTGCCGTCTGGGATGAATCATCCCCATTGATGAGGAGCTAAGCAATCAATTTCACATCAGGAATAAGGAGAAGAGCCTTCTCTCCCACTAACACACACACTCTCTCTCTCTCTCTCTCTCTCTCTCTCTCCAGCAATCTCTACCAGTGTACGATCCACTGGGTTATCATTTTTACACCAACGTCCTGGATGAAATCAGTTCATGTGTCTTTTGTCTTTTGTCTTTTTGCATTAATTTTAAACTGTGGGATTTAATCATTAGTGGCATTTTCAAAGCAGCAGAAACATGCTCATACTCCCTGTTGCAGATGTGTCACAAGCGTTTACCACAGCCATTATGTACAGTGTAAACTATGGAAGGTATTATTCAGCTTGTGGAGATTTGGGTGGTCTAGTTTGGGTTTGTTAGATATTTAAGTTCTGAGTCAGATGTCAAAAAGCAGGCGCTCATTTCAAATACACTCCACATTTATTGTATTTTCTGTGACTAAATGGTGTAACATTATCTGTAACTTCTATTTGTCTTGTGCTTGCATAATTTGATGAATTTTCAACAAGACAAAACACAAGTTTATATTAGTGCATTCATTCTAATAAGTCATCCTTTCAGATTAAACTAATTAAAAAGATGATGTATAACTAAGAAAAATGTATATTCATTGATATGTTCAAGCTTTCTGTAAGATGTAAGCTTTCTGGAGATGTTTATGGAGTCAGTGCTTTGTAACAGTTAGTAAGATTTCTGCCATGGAAGTGTCTTCAGGACAGAGGACTTTACACTTTCTGGTTTTTCTGTAACATGAGAAGCTGGGTCGGTTGTTTATAGCCGCTATAATGTAAGTGATAGCAGGAATTAATGCTGTGTTTGACTAGAGGATGTAACTTGTAATTCCCAAACTCTGACCAGGAAAAGCCAAAGAAAACAACTCCTCAACTCAAAATTCCTACTTGTGAACTCAGGGTACTCTTCTCAACTACAAGTTCCTTCCCAGTTTATGGAACGATGGCAAATCAACATGACTGCACACAACATCAGAAATAAATAATGTAGCACTTCTTATCTTTAAATGAGTTATGCTATATATACAAAATATTTGCTTTAGATTAGTCAACATACAGACATATTCGCCTGTTAAACCAATACGTTGACAATACAGTTCACTGTTCAAGCAGGAAAATATACATCCCTCATCACAATTAGCTGGCTAGCTTGTTGCTAACAAAAGACTAATATGGAGGCATCCATCTTTTTCCCCCACTTTGAACCTCGAATGCGTGGAAGTCAAAAATGATGTCATTTTGAACTCAAATTTATCACTTCCAAGGTAAGTCAAATGCAGTATAACTTGTTTTGCTGACATTCCACAACATTAAATGTAACTAGAAAGTGATAAAAAAGTATGATGTGTCATTCTTTAATTAATAACTGACAAATTGCTGTGATGTAAGAGGAATAAAAGTATATGCTCTTCACATTTTTTCTGTATCCCAATGTAAAGGAATTAACTATATTAAAACTATATATAGCTCTTTCACCTGCAGTTCCCTTTGAAAACATGTTAGCTTTATCCCAAGCACAATCAGCAGGCACATATCTGCTGGTTTGACTGGTACTAATTTTAGACCTTAGTCACGCTTACAGCCAGAAAGGAAGCCAGAATTGGTACTGTAATTATGTTAGCTTGGTGATTCTCCTGCTATTACTACAAATTATTCTTATTTTGCATTGTAGTGGTGTAATAATTACACTAGGATGTGGCACAGTTAAGGACCAAAGAATATGAATGGATTCCTGGATGGATGCCTGGAATCCATTTTCTTTAGTCCCTTGTGCATTGACACCAACCATCTCAGAGCAATAATGCCAAGTGAGTTCAGAGCTTTATAGGATTTTGATTGCAACAATTTAGTATTTCTCTATATCTACACACAGCAAATTGTTCTAGTCCATCCTGCACCAAGTAATAAACAAACGAGCCATGTCTTTACCTTTTCAGTCCGTGTACAGTACATAGCTTTCATTAGCTTTTCGTTTTGAAATAATAATAATAATAATAATAATAATAATAATAATAATAATAATAATAAGCAAATGAGATGCTAAACAGTTTTTGGCTTTGAAACTAAATATTACCAAAAGCTCTGATTTTTTCCTTTGCTTGTTTTTCATCATTTCAGATTAATTTTGGAGCTTATTTTTAAAGAACGATTTTGAATGACCCAGGTGTGTATGAGCAATTAATGGGTAGGTAGTAGCAAGAAGGCTAAATAAAAGATTACCGTTAGTTCCTGATGTACTGCTCATAAGGATCACTATGTGATTTTTAAAAATTACAAGATGGTGACTATAAAAGATGGCAGCGTTGCAGCTAAAAAAAAAAAAGATCCACAGGATTTTCCAGGTGCTGCAATTTAAAAATATTTTAATCACCAAAATATATTTCTGCATATGTTGACCCCATTTTTATCATATACTTTATGAAAACAGAACAAGGATCCTGAGTACACATCTTAACCAGAGAATATCCTGTAGAATAGCCTACTTGTACTTTCAGGATGACTCTGCTCATCCTGTTGAAATGTGCATTTGTGTTTCAATGTGCAGTGGGCTTTTTTTTTTCACATTTAGATCTATGAATATTTGATTCTATACTTTGTGTGGTGAAAAAAGTAGAAACAATGAAATATGCATCAATATTTGGGGTGTGTCACCACAAAATGAGTCGCAAAATTTCATTCTGAGATATAGTGATTTGAAATGAGTGTGTCAAAAAATGACTCACATGTTAGTTTTCAAATTTAGCTGTAAATACATTCCTTAATCTATAATGTATCTGTCACCAAAATATTATACTGTAAAACAATCTATAAATATGACTTTGTCGGCCAAATAAATGTGAGCTATGCATTAATTTCAATTTACACATCACAAAGTTTACAGCTGATTTTCTCCAAACTTGATTTTCTTTTAAGATGATGATACCTTTTTGATACATTTTTGCTCATTTGTCTGGATTGGCAACAAATGACCCATTATTTTAAAGATAATTAACTGTAGATATTTAGAATATCCAATAAAATATCTTTTCATTTTTTGACCAACCGGACTCATTTTGTGGTTACATGCCCCAAATATATATAAGAATAGATTTTTTTTGGAAAAATGACACAATTTCCTATTTTAGTTTGTATAAGACTGTTTCATTGTTTTAACATTTTCATTTCGAAATGTAAAAAACTGGGTCCTTTTCCAGGCTTTATATACACTGTATTGTTTACAGCATCTTAGGAGCAAAATCTTATATTTTGTCTGTGAGACATTTTTCTCAGTGTCATGTAGGCAGGTGTGAGTTGGGTCTGAAGAATGTGTCAGGAACTTGTGAGTTTAGTCCGGTGAAGGATGTGTTACGCTCCTTCCTCTGTTGGCACGGAAAGGGGAAATTCCTATGGAATGACAACTGCATAAAGGAGAATATCAAAGGTAGTGGGAGAGAAGAAACACTATCATGGCGTTTTCAGTCACTGGCAGAGCATGCACAAAATTCTAATCATCAAATGAAATGCTTTTCATACTGTATTAGGACTAGTAATAATGTAGTAATAATGGCCACTAGGAATGTACATATATAGACTTCAAAACAAAATGGCGACTTGATGACGTGACTCACAAGATACAGTACCAGTCAAAAGTTTGGACACCTTCTAATTCAATGGTTTTTCTTTATT
>JAOTRR010000036.1:1001797-1019409 GCA_028570945.1 Gogo arcuatus
ATTCGCTTCGCTCACTCGTGAATATATTCACCACTCGAAGATAAACTTCATATCTATGCACAACTGAAAATGCATTTTGAAAATGCATTTTGCTTAATAAATAGTTTTACATTAAAAAAAATAGAATTATACAAAGTGTAGGTTTTCCTTAAAATGATATTATTTCCCCAAACAAACCACATTCGTTTTAAATTTAGGAGAAGCAGCCAGGAGCTTGGCTTATGTGGGAATGTTCCATTGAGAAGACGCTAAAACTGTGCGTTTAAAAAAAAAAGATTCATCACTGTTGAGAATTTAAAATCTAAGATAACATTTTGATTAAAAATTTGGTTGCTTTTGGCCACTGTAGTGTTTAGTGTTATTATTATCATTCAAAATGAGTGAAAAAGGAAGAAAACAATTTTTTGACTGTTAATGTATACAGATATTTACATATATTAATCAGTGGACTTGCACCATGAATTTCTTATGAGTTGTAATGCTACTCCTACTGAAAATAGGGAAGACAGGAAGCACATCTGGTTGCTGGTGCCACTGCCATGCTGAATTAAAATAATATGGTTCAGAAAATTGCATGTTGCCACCTTTATTTAGAAGCACTACTGGCAGCAGCACCATCATGCATGTGGGAGAAAGGGAGCCGTGTCCACTGCTACAGGAAGCAGGCCACTGAAATGAAAGTGGTATGAAGTAGTGTGTGTGACGCTGCATGTAACCTCAGCTGAAATGGAACCTCATTCTAACACCTCAGTGTAACACGCTGGAGACGAACTGAAAGCAGTGTAATTACTGTTGAAATCTGCTGCTGAAAATAGAAAGCATAGGTGTAGAACCAGGAAAAACACAGCTTCTGTTTGTTTGAAGTGCTGTTTAATAATTCTGCACCTTCTAATAGCTGCCTAATAGTTGTTAGGAAATTTATCAAATGTATCAGTTTTTATTCTCCTCTCCTGTAAATATATTGCAGTCACTATATAGAAGGCCAGTATCTGGATTTTAAATACGTAATTAAATGCCATGACCTTAATCATGTAATTAAATTCAGCCTTTTGTTGTTGTTTTTTTAACCATAATAATCAGAAGTTTTTTGTCTCAACTCTTTTTTGATAAATATTAATACATTTTCTTCTGCACTCGTGGCAGGTAAAAGTGGACCCTCAGCAGCACTCCATATTTGCATTTTGCCACTCAATTTATTTTTATCAGTATTTTCAAAATCACGGTAATTTTTAAATCTGTTCGCCTGTTTTTGAAAAAGGTCTGCATAAGGAACTGAAGTGAAAGTGAAAGAGGGTAACATTATTAATGGCTCATCTTTATCTCATGGCTGGTAATTGGCCTCTGGTGATTGCCAAGAATTGCGATTAAGAAATGCCATTAAAGCGTGCGTATTATGTCTGCAGTTTAGTTTATCCACCAGATAACACTTCTAATTAATTGATAATTGCAAAATTGATTTATTCCCTGCATCGTGTTAACAGTAAAATAATTACTAAATAAAGATTCTAGTGCAGCGTTCAGATAAAGAGTTGTGCTTGCTATTAAAAGTGACATTTCCAAAGAAAATCTATCTAATCTGTTGGCTGTACAGCATCAAGTTAGAAGAAAAACATTGAGTTTTTATTCAAAAACATAATTCAGGTTGTATTCAAATGGCTCCTTTGAATAGAAGAATGAATGATTCTTTTTGTTTTCTGTTTCTCAGTATTATGCTTTCGTGGTTATAAATCGAACGTGCATTTTTCATTATTGAGTTTGTTTGACATAAAAAGACGCATCCACTGATGTACAAACTAATGCTAGGAGCAAGAGAGAAGGATCAGAATTGTACAAGTGGGAAGCAATGAAGGAGCAAATGATTTTGTGAGGAATAATAGGAAACCTTTGCTGATTTTATGGCAAAGTAAACATGATTATTTGTTATTGAGATGTGGTCTGGAACTGAGAAAAGCATGTATGGGCAAGAACAAAAGAGGTGATGTGTGAAATAAGCAAACAGACTAAGCACAAGAGAAAGAATCGTGGCCTGACTCAAGCTGATGAGATTTACCCTAGCCTTCTGTGGTTCTAAACACATTCGTAAGGTCCGTGATTGCATTTGGGATATTACTGTATTTGTATTATTTGTACTATTATTGTATTACATATTGTCGTTCTCCATCTATGCTGATTATAGTTGTTTTTATTTTCCCTGCAGTTGACATGCCAAGATTTTCTTTTGTGTGTTTTGTGAATTTAGGATAATGACATACATAATTATTTATTTCTTATTTCTCACAGTGGAGTAGTTTAATCTATAGAAGTGGGCAATGGACATGCTGTGACCTAACTGCCACCACCTCCTGGTACAGCCACATGTGTTTATAATCTCAGCTGGTGGTTTATTAGACACTAGAAAGGTACCGAATAAACTGGCAGCTCAGCGTGTTACTAACTATAAGGTACTATTTATGTAACAATACTGACAACATATAAAGGCATTGCTGCCTCATAGCTCTTGTTCAGTCCTGAGCTCAGGTTACTCTCTGTGTCTCTGTGTTTCACCTTGTTCTCCTTGTGTCCATGTGGGTTTCCTCTGGCTTCTCTGGTTTCCTTTCACCTCCCATAAAAGTGCCAGGAGGTGGATTGGCTCCTCTAAATTACCCATAGGTATGAATGAATGCATAAATGTGTGTGTAAATTGTGTCTTGTGATGGACTGGGGTCCCATCCAGGGCGTATATCTGTCTCACGCCCAGTGTTTCCAGGATAGTCTCTGGAAACGCTCTTCTAATTCTTCTATTTCTAATTACTACTATTATTTCTGCTTCTTCTATTTCTTATTTAAATGGTAATGATGATTAGAAAGTGAATAAAAATACTTGTTGATCTCCTTTGCCCGTCACTGAAGTTACGTTCAAACAGTGTGGTCAAGCCTGTTGAGGTGGAAACTGGAGTGTGTATAAATATGGGGTTTTATAGTAACCACCACCAGGTAAGTGGCTGCTTCTCCATCCCCATCCCCCAAACACCCAGTGGTTACCGTAAAACCCAGTGTATGTGCGCACTACAGCTTCTACTGTAGACAAGGGATTTGTGAACGATATCAAAATTTAATCGCTATACGCTACATTTTTACACCCTTAAGAACCCCTGCTCCATGTCAGTAGAAAGTGATGGAACCAATTAAAATTCTTTACGAGCATCAAAAAAGCATAAATTGCTTCCTCTCCCTCATTGTGAATAATATAATTTAATACAAGCAAAAAATGAACACAATAAACATCCATATAAAGTGAGTATATGTTGTATATGCACATATGGCCTCAGCTACACTAGTGTTATGTCTAATTTACATAACAGATCCCCGTTGAGTGTGCGCAGAGTATCTTTACAAAATCTAACTCAGACATCATTGTGAATTCAACAGGAGCGGTTTTACTGTGTGAGGTCACACTGAATAAATTTTTAACACAGCTTTCTGAAGTGCACACAGTTTGCGCATTTCCAAAACCTATTATTCAGGTCACACGGCATAAACCTTTAACAAGTAGCTCTAGGAAAGTGATTACATGAGTCTCCTTGTCACTGACTTGTTTCATGTATAGGACATCTATTGGAAGTCCTTGGAAGAAGTTCGGAAGCCCTTTTCATGGTGATGAGAAAGTGGCGAAGACCTCTTGTTGTTATGGCCATATAGCACAGTGAGCACAGTGCTGTGGATTTACACAAAGCCTGTGCTGTAACTGATTCACACACACTTCGTGGAATAACAGCAGAACTGCTGTTTACTTTAGACAAGAGAGCTCTTTTATGTGGCTCCCCTCTGTACGTTATTCCAGCGGGAGTACCACCAAGAGGAATGTCTTCAAAACGGAGTAGAATTCATTTCTTGAACAAATGACCTACCTGGAGTGTGTATAAGGTTAGAAATCATCTAGTACCAGTGCAACCTCCACAAGGAGAAGTGGAAGGAAAATGAATGAATCATCTAGTACAGAATAATAGAATAATACCAAACAGAAACACTTGCAGAGTTGCTGCTTCCAGCTTCCTTCTTCTTTCCTCAGATTTGTGTAATAATCCTGTTATTTTTGGCTTTGCAGGAACACCTGGCTATACTCAAAAGATCTCATTAGACTGTGATGAGCATCATCATCATCTTCCACAGACTCGAGGTACCTCACTATCTGAAAAGATCTGCTTTTTTATTTTCTCCCATCAATATCCATCATAAAAGCATAAAAGCAAACCAATAATATGTTATTTCATCTGTTGTTGTTATCTGATCTTATTCATTTCTTGTCAGTTTTTATATAACAATTATTTTTGTGTTATTTATTTGCAGGTTTTTTCCCATTTTGCACCATGCTGTTGTGCATACTAACTTCATTTTCCTTCTTTTTTTGCCTCTGCCGATTGCTTCAGCACTAGAAAATAAATTATTTGATTTATAGCTTACTATGGTTGTATGAAATCCAATCTATTTTCTTGTCCCATGGTAGGATTTGTCTTCTTGTCTTCCTGGAAATGCCAAACTGTCCACAAGTAAAATTCTGTCACCTGGCACTTACAGGTTTTGCATTCACACAGCTAAAGATCTTTAAAAGGTCATATTTAGAACATCATGAATGTCTGAACCTTTGCTCCTGTGCTCACTCAGTAGAATTCATTTAAACTGGGTTAGCCTACTGTGATACCTGTACAATGCAGCATGAAACTTTTTTATTCCTGGGATTTTCACTGACCAAGCGTTTGTCCAAGGGTTTGTGTTAGTGCTCAGTGTTTCAAGTTTAAATCTTAAAAAAAAACCCCTGAGTTTTAAGCCTTTTCACAGTGTCCTGGATACCAGGGGTTCTCAAACATTTTGCAGCCAGGATGTCTTTCACTGCAAAGAAAAATTTCTTAGTACAGATTTATTTTGGGCACTGTTCAAATATGTGGCAAATTATTCAAGTGTGTAGAGTAATAATCTGCCTATTTATAAGTGCTTTTTATTCCTAAACTTTCCAACAACAGACAAAATTAGGTCCAAGTTGACATTATGTATAGGCCTATTTGTTTTTCAGTTAGTAATGTTTGGATTTGTAAACTCATTTAATTCAGCCGACCAGTCAAACAGGCCGATACTCAATAATACTTAACTCTGATTATGCTGGATTGTAATTTACACCATTGTATCAAAATGAAACCTTTTTGACCCTGGGCTTTGCTTCACGGACCCTTAGTTTGATAACCAATGCTATATACCATTACTTTTATTTAGGAAGACATACACTATAGTATGTCTTAAGTTTGTGGACACGTGACCATCACACCCATATCTGGGTCTTCCCCAAACTTTTGCCACAAAGTTGGAGGCACACAAGTGTGTACGATGTTTTTGTTTGCTGTAGCAATATTATTCCCCTTCACTGGAACCAAGAGGCCCAAACCTGTTCCAGCATGACAGTGCCCCTGTGCACAAAGTGAGATCCATAAAGGCATAGTTTGCCAAGGTTGGTGTGGGAAGAAATTGAGTACACTGAGCCCTGACTTCAACCTCACTGAACAACTTTAGGACGAACTGTAACACCGACTGCACCCGAGCCCTCCCCGCCCAACTTCAGGCCTGACCTCACTGACTGAATGAGCACAAATCCCCACAACCACACTCCAAAATCTAGTGGAAAGCCTTCCCAGTAGAGTAGAGGGAGGTTATTATAATAGCAGAGAGGGGATTAAATCTGGAATGTGATGTTCAAAAAGCACATATGGATGTGATGGTCAGAAGTCCACATACTTTTGGTCATATAATGTATCACATGCATCAAAATCAAACATTTAATTAAGGACACAGGGATGATATTCATGTATGTCTGTTGTTAATTAGTAATAAGTAAAGAATAACTAAGTGTTAAGTGAATTAATTATAAGTTAGGCATAGATTTGCCAGTTTGGATTTTATATTCTTACAGGATGCAAATGAAATTGTAAATGAAATGGTAAAGCTATTACTTTTACTCTAGCATATGTAAGCATGAGTGATGAATAGCATGTGCTTACAGAACACATTCATAGTAATTCACAGCTCACACTGGCATACGTGCTGTCAATGAGGCTTGACTGGTCTGTTCCTAAGACCAATGAGGTGTTTACTAGCGAGATACAGCAGAGCCAACAACAGAACCACAGCTGCTTTTATGAACTCCAGTGTTCAAGAGAACTCATATTATTGTGTGTGCTCTATGTTTTTTTGAGGCTTTTGCCCAAAACAATTAGTTTTTTGGCCGTTCTGGGGTTTTAAGGTTGTGAACCACCACTGCCCCTTAAAACATGGATCACAAACTCTTCAAATCAGAAGTGTAGGCAGTTATTTTATGAATAGTTCAATGTCCTGGGTTGAATATTGCATGTATAATGTGCATGATTTGCATAGGCATCATTATTTCATATTATTTCCTTACTCCTCTAAAACAGACTGTGGTGTGGTTTAACACTTCCATCTCCTTAGACCACCATGCTTACAGCACTCACACACACACACACACACACATGGTGATTAAGACATGTCAAGCCCTGGTGGATGTGTGTGGTGCAGTGTCATGCCGGCCCCCTGGGGTATTTTGTCACAGCAGGGGTCACACCATGCCATCACGTCTAGCCCATTGAGCCTAATACGTGTGAGTGAATGAGCTGCATTCACAGGCTATCATGATCAAGCACAGTGTATGAGCATGTTTCAAGGCCATTAGACTTAGTATTGTGCAGTGTAGTGCCATTTGAGGAAATATGAAGTGCAAAAATATCCAGGCAAGCATTCAGTCCTGGAGGTACCACCAAGCACTAGGTTCTGACACAGTGCAACTGTGTTTTATTCTCAGGTTGTAGTATGAAGTATGAAGAACTAAGGTGAATAACTCAAAATATTTGTATTAAAAAAATGTTTACCTTATCCAATGATTTAACCATAATTTAATTCCAAAACTTGCATAGATGGCCATTGTATTTTTGTTGTTGTTGTTGTTGTTGTTGTTGTTGTTTTAAAGTTTTGTTAATAGGTTCAGAGATTCAGTGCATTGTTTAAGCTAAAGCAGTTCTTGGACAACAATGACCAAAATCACAGAAAACATTGCTGCATTATTGACTGTGATTGCTGGCAATATTCATCGTGGATTAGAAGCATTGAGTATGACTGGAGGGTAGTTTAGCTTGGTCATGGACTGAATTTCAGCATTGAAACATACACCCCATTCCCACTCACCGTGAAAACCGTAGATTTTCTGTTATTATGATGTGGGAATTTCCCTGTGGGAATGGGAGTAAAACGGCAAAGTCAAAACATTAATCTACCCACTATCGATCTAAGAACATTTATGGAAATCTTTTGTTATGGCTCCAGTGGGAATCAGAACCAACCATCAGGTTTACATGTTGTGACGGTCGTGACATTGCTGGTGGTGATGTAAATGATGTCGTGATATTGTGACGGCACGACTCGTACTGCCTCAATGTAAAACAATCGGCAGCAAACCTAAAACAATAAGCAAATAAAACATTGGCAGATACAGTGGGAGCGCCATATCTGCGGGGGACACGTTCCAAGATCTAACACAGATAGCTGAAATCACAGATAGGAACAAACCATATATAAAGCTTCTTTTTCGTATACCTAAATACCTATGATAAAGTTTCATTTATAAACTACACAAATATGACATCAACAACAATAACTAATAATAAAATAAAACAGTTATAACAATATACTGTAATAAAAGTTATGTGTACGTGGTCTCTCTCTCTCTCTCTCATGAATGGGACTCTGACATTTCCGCTTAATATTTTTATCATGGCTGAGGTGCGGAGACGGGAGACACAGGATAGTCAAGGCAGCAAAAAACACCAGACATGAAAACACAACGTAGAAGTATATAGATATGGCAGACCCACTGTATAAGCAGTTAAAATTGTTATAAATTGCCTTTGCTTGAACAAACCAAATGTTCAGAAACTGGAAGAGAACTCTCTCAACAGAGACGTGATGCAGCTCAACTCGTGCCATGTTGCTAACTAGCTAATATCTTAGCTTGGGCTTTTCACAACAATGGACTTGCTGCCTCATGAATTATACATCATATCTGGTCTCACATGGTTGGCACTCCATAGCATTCCGTTATATACAGTCAGGTGGGAATACATGATATCCGTTACTTTTCCATTATGGAAGAATGAGTGGGAATGAAAATTTGTTATCTATTCCATGTTGTTTTTACCTTATATAATACAGATTTTTTTTATGTGAAAGGGGTTACAGCAACAAAATTAACTTCAGTAAATTAAAAACTATAGAAAAAGCTTCAAGTCAAGACAGGATACCTGATAGCTAACTGGATAGGCTGCAAAACCACACTTGCACAGCATTTTAGTACATACTTGAATTATAAGGTTTATAACAGAATGCTTTCAGTTTAGCTTGAATGTTGGCTGTATACATACAAACAGGTGACAGATTAAACAAAAAACATAATGCATCATAGAAGATATTACTATGACCACCACAAGCTGCTGTAGCAGCTATAAAGTACCTTGCCACAGATTCTACATGTCTCTTGCACTGTACTGGAGCAATGAACGCCATTCTCCCAAAATATATTCCCTCAAATTGTGTTTTGATGGTGGTGGTGGAGACCACTGGTACATCTCTCCAAAATCTCCCATAGATGTTTTACTGGGTTGCGTTCTGGTGACTGAAAGTCATAGTATATGGTTTCCATCATTTTCATACTCATTATACATTTATGGCATGTGGGAGACGACCTTATCCAGAGTGACTTAAAGAAATGAAAGTTACATTTTCTTTTTACATTGTTCTCATTTATACAACTGAGTAGTAGGCCTAGCTCACGGGGCCAGCAGTGACAGCTTGGCCGTGAACTGAGCTACCACTTACCAAACTGCTTAGCAGGCCTTTGTGCCCAGTAGATGGAACATTGGCATCCTTCTGTATATGTTTGTTACCTCTGCCAACTTTGTTGGAGGAGGTTACGTTTTCACCTCCGTTTGTTTCTTTGTTTGTTTGTTTGTCTGTTCCCAACATAACTCAAAAAGTAGTGAATAGATTTTGATGAAATTTTGAGCAAAGGTGAGCCATGGGCCAAGGAACAATTGCTTAGATTTTGATGCAAATCCGAATATGTGGCTTGGTGGAGGTATGCACTCTACTGAGTGCCCCTCTAGTTTCCTGATGCGACTACGTTTATTTTATTTTAGAGTATTTTTAGAGTATTCATTTGCTTTTTTGATAATAATATTTAAAAATGAAATACAATAATAATTAAACGTATCAAATCATTTATCATGCTTTAGCAAGTCTTATCAGTGCAAACTTAATACTATTACAAGATTAAACAGCACCATTTTTAGAATTAGACAGGGTTGGGTTTTTTTGTTTTGTTTTTTTTATTATTATTTTTTTAGTCTTGCTTTGAAGCAGGATGTTTAGGGGTCAGGATATTATCTGACTAGTGTATTATCTCACAGCTGTTGATTACAGAATTGTAGAAGCCTTCCCCAGCTGCCTGAAACATGTAACATTGATTCTTCCAGCCTTTCCTCTTTACACCAAATACTTTTGATCTGTAGGCAATAAATCGTCGGCATTGGATCAGTCTGCAGAGAGTTGTGAGTCTGAGACACACTGTATCTGAGTCTCCTGATGACCAGTTGTATTTTTGCAAATAAAAATATATATTTTGTCAAGTGACAGGTTACTGATCTTTACTACAAAATACCAGGGGAAATCTGTGCAGCGATAAAACTGCAGTCTGAACTCGAGTAGCTATGCGGCTCAGGAAATTTGACTCGTTTGCTCGCGTTTATTCCGGTGAATGCCAGGGTGCAGGCTGCAGGGATTTGGAGATGGTGTTGACTGAAAGATTGACTCAGACTCTGAGCTGTGAAGGGAATTTTACCGTTGTTAAATGTCACAGCATTCAGAAACTTTAGAAACAGTGTCAGCTTTACTGACACCAATCGCTTAAGGTCCATCTCCTGTTTTATGGATGACCAAATGAAAGATCACTAACTTAATGGAACACAGGATCCCTCTGAGCTTCTGCTTTTAACGTGGACAGAGATCCTTCCAGAAACTCAATACTGAGAGTGTCTGTAGGCCTAATGGATAGTTTTCAGCCAAAGGGTCAGGTTAATGATGTGTCTAGACCTGAGTCTTCAGCTTTTTTGCATTTTTGCATGAGTGCGCTAATGAACCCATGCCTTAGTTGCATCAATCAGCAGCTGTAGTTATGAAAAAGAACTGCCAAAGTGTTCCATGTGCGTAACAGTAGAAGTAGAGTGAGTAAGAGTTAAAGCCTATGCTTCCATATTAGCCTCAGGTTTACAGAACAAGCCAGCCTGTCATCACTACCCAAACAAATGGAAAGCTCTGGCCTGTCACTGTCTCAGGAGACACCTCTTCTCACATTGCCTGCTGACAGTTAACATCTCAAACAGCCCTTACATTAACTTATGCCTGCCAATCAGCTGGCCCTGTACCTGTCTTTCCTGCATCTGTTGCTCAGCTCCTATCCAGTGTTTACCCATTCAGTTCAGCTTTAACTGTGGAATTTAGAGAACACAGCAGAAACAGACCTGTCAGATGTAGATATGGTGTTTATATCTGGTGTTTGAAGATGCTCTATAAATAGTAATGAGACCTCACTGTCTGTCTTTGTTCGACACATTTTCCAGTAATTAGGAGACTAAATTGAAAACGTAGCTACTCTGAAGCACACTGCAATGACTGTTTGCCTTCTTAAAGACAGGGTATGTATTTTTTAGAAGCATTTTCTTGTTATATTTCTTGAAATTCTCTTTACATCCCGACAAAAAAAGTCCATCCAATCATTTCATTTGGTCCAAATGAAATGATTGGATGGCCTACCTGCCTGTCTGCCTGTGCGCACTCTGTCCGTGCACGCATTGCACGTGACCGGAGTCTTTCACAAGGCTAGGTAGACATCCTCCAGCAGTAATCAGACAGTGTGTTTTCATATGTTTTGGAGGAGTGGATTTGGAGGGAGGGCTGAATGGAGGGGAGTGGGATTTTTCGGATGGATACTTTCAAAATCTAATGGACTCTTGCTGGGTTCTCCAAAATTACCTACTCTGCCTTTAACATACAGACATGTACAACTGTATATTGTATATTACAATTGTATACAATGTAATTGTATATTACAGTTATTCTCATGACAGTATACACTAAAACTACTAGATCCCTGGGACCTAAAGGAAGTAATTTCTAATTATATAGCAATAAAAACATCCCAGCTGAACAGATACATCCATAGACATCCAATACAGGGCCTGACATAAATCGGTCTGTGGAAAGATACAGTGGCAGACTTGGAGAAAGGCAGGGGGTGATTGTGATGAAGTTCCCTTTAGGTTCCTTTGCCCTGCATCTCAGACAGCCTGTGCCCATCCTTGGAAAGATTTCACTGGTATTGTTTTGTTCAAGCCCAGTTCACCTTAAACTGATTGTAAAAAAAAACAAGACCTGTCTGGTCAGCATGTGTGTACATCTGAAAAATGCTTGAACTTCATTCACTGATTCATTCATCTTCAGTAACCACTTTATCCACTGTGCTGCCCACACAATTTCATTTCAGCACCGAAACACACCAGAAATGATTTTATTTATTTTGGTCTGCTGTCAGTGATTGATTAATTTTAGCATTTTATTTATATAGAAGTTGTTTTCCCCTTGTTTGTTAAGGATGGAAATTTTACTCAGCTATATTTATAAATAAAGCTTTAAATAAGCTTCAGTTAAACTTTTTTTTTTTTTACGTAATTGGCTTTAAACAGCTTTATAAAAAACAGACCATACTTCCATAACTAGCTGTATATGCTGAGATGAATCGCAATTATATTGATTTCATTTTATTTACTTTCAAGATTTCATTTTATGCTCTCATTGTGTGCTATTTTTGAGGCTTTCAAAAAGAGCATTTCAATATGCAGCAGCCATGGACACAAGCACCTCTCAGCTTCACTAAAATTAGTTTACTGCCCTCTCCATTTACTTCTTTTCTCAGCTCTTGAAAAACTGTAGCATGCTTTACTTTTATTGCCTCACTGTCTCAACAGCTGCATATATTAGGGTGTGTTTAATGTAAATGAACTGTATATGAGGGTAAATTGGGGTGTGGGGGTATGCATATGACATGTAAGGGACTATTGGGCTTGAGCTTGCGTCCACCCAGCTGAAGCCAATTCATCAAATAGCATTCAAATGACCATTCTGTTGTGTGACATATGTCTATGTCATATGACAAGTTTCATGCATCAGCTGCAGTTTTGTTGATATGCCATTCTGTGTGCTCAAATCTATGTTCATTTCTGCTCTACTTTGATGACTAAGGGCCAGTGTGTCTTAAGACCATGTCTTAATGAGATTTAATCGCAGTCCCAGAAAAACATTAGTAAAAATGTGACATTGAAGTGTACTGTTTCATATGTTTTAGTTGGAGCTCCTGTATATTTAATTTAGGATCGAGTGCTGTAGGAACTTAGGGAGAAGAATGGGTCATACTCAGGCTGCCTCTGGTACTTTGTTTCCTTACTTGTCGACTGCAGATGTGGTGTTTATGGATCTTATTGGTGGTTTTGGATCATATTCTTTGTTTGGGTTTGCTTTGGGGCAAAAATGTCTGCAAATGAGCAGGCAAACCATCTCCAAAAACCACATTGGAAAGATTGGGTCCAACCAAAACTTATGGAAACAGCAACAGAATGGCTTGGATTACTATACAACACACATACAGTAGCCTTCAAGAGGAATGACACTAATGATCCAACCCAGATCCAATTTTTGAATTTTTGTGAAACAGGATAATAATATAAAATGACCAACTAGACTATGTTGTATTGAATACAGTCCACCACAGTATTTAATAGATTGTAAAGTCATGTTGTGTTGAGCTGCTGTTCTAATGGTAACCCAGAGATGTGGTGCATCATTGGATCATCCGTGGCATCACTGTGGAAGTTAAAGCATGGCATGAGGTTAAGGTTAGCAATCATATTTACTTTGATAGTTTGCTTTCCTTTTTCTCTACAGCAACAGGACATCCATTAGTAGTGTTTGTAGTTCCATTAAAGGGATTCCAGAGAGATTTATAGTCTGGCTCCATGTGCTGTGCAGATGCCAGACACGTGGTATAATGGGGAAATTGGAGGTGGTTGACCTATAAGGATGCATTCCTGAGGTGTATGCCGTTTCATTATATATCACTTCTAACATTTGACCCAATCTGTTTTCAGTCTTATGAAGAATATTCTGTGAAATGTTTAAACTGAATGTGGATTCAAATATGGTGAAAGAGACTGCAGATTTTTTTGAACTTTAGAATATGACTGCTGAACATTTTTATTCTTTGTCTCTATTTTTCCTCAGTGGGTAAGAAGTACATGACATGAACAAAACCGTTGCTATTTAAAGGCCCCACTGGAAGCTATTCTAATGAATGTATTACATTTGGAACCGTGAGCACATGTCAGATGTCAAAGCATGACCCCTTTACGTCTATCATCATTGTCTCTTCAGGGCTCTATTCAAGAGCTGACCTTATTTAATCCAATATTGTAGGTTAAGATAGTAAATCCTACCTTAATTGTCTTCTCATATATGCCATTAGAGGAATCACAGTGCCTTACTAGATGGGGACAAGAGAACTGTGGTAGGATGGGAAAAAGAGAGGACAGACAGTATTTGCGCTCTGCAGAGACGGCTACTTGATCAGCCCAAATAATCTCTGACAAATCCTCCTTCATCTCATTTAGATATATGATGTTCGGCCCTGAAACCTGCTGTAAAATATATATTTCTCTTAATCCGATTCAGTGCTTTCATTGCTTGAGTGCTGCTGTTGAGTCACTTTTCCTAATCTCTAATGCAGTGAGAGTGACCATCAGTAGATGAGACAAATGTCAAGCACTTTCTGAGAAATTTTATAAGATGCACTGATCATGCATGCCTAGCTTATGTAGTAAGAGTTGCTAGGAGCTGTATGTGTTTGGGTTGTATATTCTGGACCTTGTTTACATGGAATAATGGTTCAGTCACCAACCACTTTAATAGGAATACTTGCGCATTAATGCAATTATCCAATCAGCCAATCATGTGGCAGGAGCTTAGTGCATAAAATCATGTAGATACAAGTCAAGAGCTTCAAAGTAAATGTCAGAATGAGGGGAAAAATATAATCTTGTGAAATACTTCTTGGTGCCAGACAGTCTAGTTTGAGTATTTCAGAAGAGGCTGATCTCCTGGGATTTTCACACACAACAGTCTCTAGAGTTTACACAGAATTCACCGAAACTGGACAGCTGAAGATTGGAAAAAGACCAGACAATGTCTTTTCAATCTTCAACTGTTTAATTTCTGTGAGCCTGTGACCTCGGATTCCTGGTCTTGGCTAACAGGAGAGGAACCCAATTAGGTCTACTCCTTTTGTAGCCCATCTCAAGATTTTGTAGCCTCAAGGTTCGACGTGATGTGCATTCTGAAATGCTTTTCTGCTCACCATGGTTGTAAAAGTGGTTAGTTGAGTTATGGTAGCCTTCCTGTCAGCTCAAACCAGTCTGTCCATTCTCCTTTGACCTCTCCCATCACAAAGTATTTCCACATGCAGAACAGCTGCTCAGAAGATGCTTTTTTGTTCTTCATTCCATTCTGTGTAAACTCTACAGTCTGTTGTGTGTGAAAATTAAAGGAGATCGGCATTTTCTGAAATACTCAAACCAGCCCGAGATCACTTTATTCTCCATTCTGATGTTTGATGTGAAGGTTAACTGAAACACTTGCATGATTTTATGCAGATGATTGGCTCCAACATGATTGTCTGACTGGATAATTGTATGGATGAGTAGTTGTACAGGTTTTCATATTGAAGTGGACAGTGAGTGTATATAGTATGTGTAATGCTTTAAGGTTGATATTCATAAAATATGGAATATGTGTTAACTGCTTTTCACAGCTCTGCCTTAAAACGTGGCTGAAAATCTGTAGCATTAAATTGCTCTGGTCTTTTGTTTTCTTGGTAATTATTTACTTTAGATGGTGCTTATAAGAATGTATGATATCTACATAAACATCCATAAAGGCAGGTATCCTCTTTAATGAACACTTCAGTTGTCAATAGTAATGTAATGCCTTTCAAGTAACAGATTTATGTTAGGTTGTTTGGGCTGGATCTGGGCTGATTTGCTTTCAAATTTGATTAAAACTGGCAGCCATTACATTGTGTCAACAAAGTTGTGTTAGCTTATAACATTTTTTTTCTCTGAATACATATGGCAGTTGCATTACTTTGTAACAATAGTATTATGTATGCAGTCTTTATGACACCTGATTCCCACTAATAGAAACCTTTTAGAAATGTCTGTGTTCATGTCAGTTGTACGTAAAGGCTGCTATTTCATTTCAAAGAATCTCTAACTCTTTACCTTGGCAGGGAAAATTGAAGTGGATATTACTAAAACAGACATCAATATAGGGATTCTTTGTTAATGCTCTCATCTTCCCTGTGCTGTTAACGATCATGGATTTTTCAGCCTGAAACATCTTTTAGCATTTTGAAGGAGGCATGTTTTGTTTTGGTTGTGAAAATCAATGTGTCTCAGGAGTAAATGAGTTTAATATCTCTGTCAGCTAAGGCGTCAGTGATGATTGTCATTTCACTTAATTGCTCTTAGCTCAAAGTAGGTCAGATAGCTCAGTGTTCTGGAAAAGTTTTCTTTCTTTCTTTCTTTCTTTCTTTCTTTCTTGCTTGCTTGCTCGCTCGCTCGCTACCTACCTACCTACCTACCTACCAACCTACATACCTACACGACTCTTGAATCCTAACAGATGTTAATTAGTAGTAATATTTCACAACTATCATGCTTATTCAACCTTACTTGACTTTAATTGTTTGATCTCTGTGTCAAATTAGTTTCATGTTCTCCTGACAAAATCTGAGCAAATGCTTGCTCTTACCCCTCGTAAAGCTCAGCTCATGAGCTTCCTCTTACCCTTTCTGCTGCTTATTTATGGCTTTAGTCAGCCATTGTACACAGTAATGTTAGGGGCAAGTGGGCCGGGGAGGTTTTTGTGTGGGCGTTTGAAGCCAGAAGCCCCTTGCCTTAGGGGCCTGTGTTTTTCCCTGCTTCAGGTTAATGGAGCATGAGCTGTAGTGGTGGGTGTGTAAAACGCACCCACTGGTCCTGAAGCGCCATGACCAGATGGGGAAGGCATTAGGTAAAGTCTTCCTGCAGGTCCACATTCCTTCTCCACACCACGTTTAGGTACTGAAAGACCTTCGCCCTTTCCCACTGGACCACTTAGATGCATGTTACAGCTGAGGACACTCAGGCATATGCAGATTAATCACTTATGCTCCATCATAAACACAGAATGAATGTAACGTTCACAGCCTTAGGGGCCATGCCCTAAGGAAAACAGATCCTGTAAGTTAAGCGAGAGTCAGAGTAGATCTTTTTCTTTTATTCCCCACCTCTTCTTGTGTATTTTGGCCTCAATGCGTCAGGATTCCAAAGATAGTACAGTCTGACTTTTGTGTGTTGATTGCAAGTGCAAGCTTTCATTGGCAACCTCACTGGCATTTTATATGAGGATAGAGAGGCTTCTGGGACACACAGGGAGACAGCAGGGATCTGACTCTAGTGTGCACGTCTGTCTCCGTTTAGGGATGGTGCTGTTAAATGAAGGTTCTGTGCTAAAACTCATCTCTTGGTGCACTGCTCTCTGTTTCTTCAACACTTGCTTTGGAGGATTCTTTTCTGGCTCATGCCTTGTGGCTATGTTGCTCAGTGGCTCTTTCAGCCTCCAAGCACCATCTGTGCCGGACAGTCCGCATGTTTTCTTTGCACTCCATATTCTAGTCACACCCAAATGCCAAGCAATCAGTTTAGATGGCGATGACATGCTCTCAAAACGCTGGATTTGAAAGTCAAATTTCTATCTTGTTTCCATTTGTGAACGGATTGTAAGACAGACTTTGATGACTTAGTCTTTTACTTTTCAAACAGGCTTGTGGGTATGTGCTGGCTGATCTGTCATACTAATTTAAACACTCACTGTGACTGATTAAACTCTCCTTCATAACACTGATTGACATGAGTGTTACATAGAACTTGTGATGCTGATGCTCAGTGGAACAAAGATTCCAATTGTTAAACGTCAGTTCTGTGAATGTAGTACATCAAATGTGATAGGATATGCTTTGCATACTTTTGTGTTAGATGATAAATTATAAAATAGGTGTGTTACGTCCGGGAAAACAGAAGAATATTGAATACAGATATATTCCATGACCATGTTTGGAAACAACAGAGAAAATGAAACATACTGTGATTGACTGTGTAATTAGTCGTTTCATATATGAGAACACATACCTGATTTTAATGTTAAAGGACTCATATTGTACACGTTTCTTGCATTGTATTTTATTCTTTATTTCCTGTGACCTTTTTCCAACCTTTATTTATCCATTTCAGTTAAACAGGCTGCTATTTGTTATTGTACCTTTAAGACACACACACACACACACACACACACACACACACGCACACACACACACACATATA
>JAOTRR010000036.1:1100780-1112043 GCA_028570945.1 Gogo arcuatus
TGCAATGCAGGTCAAAGATTATTTACAAATCATTGTTTTCAGTTTTAATTTCAATATCAACATACCGTTCCAACTTTTTCTGATTTGGGGTTGTAGATGCTCATCTCTGTGCTTCTTTTTAGTAGAGGAGTTTTGTGTTGCATAGGAGCAGAGAGTTTCTGGTGCAGTTCATTGCTTATTGTTTTCTGTTTAACATGATGCTCAACTTTTCTGTTGTTCTTGCTGTTTTCAGGTCATCCTGCAACACTTTTCCAGTAACTGCTGGTTTCTCTCTTGCCTTTCTTATCATTAGCCTGGGAGCACGTTGTGAACTCGTGTGGTGCACCTGCCCAGGGACAATTAGTTGTGGTCCGATGAACTTTCCACCCAAATATTATCGAACCAATTGTACAGGGATGTTCAGACAGGGATATTTACGGTCTTTGCTATGACTCTGTAGCTTTTTCCGCTTGTGTGTTGTTTTATAAGGTTGTTTTTAGAGCATTTATATCTAGAACTTTATTTATTTTTAAGTAATCTTTACCAGTCCGTCCATCCATCTGTCCATCAACAAAATAAGGCAGGTTTTAACCTTTCACTCCACGGCCACATGCTGCACCTCCACAGTGTGATTGTTTGGGTAATGACTCTTCTGGTAGTGTCCTTGCTTGGAACTCTCTGCCAAACTAATTCAGTCTTTAGTGGTATGAGGGAGGAGGATCAGCGTGATAGGATAGCAGTAGCGATAATATATCAGTGGAGATGATTCAGTGAGTGTCACTGACCGACATTAGTCTCCTGTTTCGATTACAATATTCTATCACCTTTAACATTTGTGAAAGTATAAAATAAAAGAACCCACCTGAGTGTGACTAGAAGTGCTATGTTCAATTTGGAGACTGCACTACCACCTAAACTTCTGGTAAAGGAGACAAAATGAATAGTGGGCACTGTTGAGAAAAGAGCATGATAAGAAGCAAAGAGGAAGACTGAAGGGGTTGGAAGCTGTGTCTTGTCTGTTCCTGTCTGCTCTTCTGCCACTCTACTGCATGCCTGCAGTGGAAGCAGTGATGTTAAAACAATGAAGAAGGAGGAAAGAAAGACTGTGGGTGAGTGCACAACATGCGCGCGCGTGCACACACACACACACACACACACACACACACACACACACACACTGCAGGAACTCTGCAGGAAATGTAAATTACATTTGTATCAGAAGTTATTAATCTGACATTTTTTTTAACTAGAAAGTTGCTCTGACAGTGAATGATGTGGATGTGTTTACTGAGCCTTTAGGGAAGAGGCTCAGGTGAGAGACATTTGACTGAGTATTTTTCTCATTTTAATGACCTGTTTTTTACTGATGTGCATCTATTGACAAACCTAGGACAGGAACAGAATGAGGCTATTTCTGCCTGCCGGTAATTGGGCATAAAAAATAAAAAAAACTGTTCGGAGTGAATTTTCTTGGGAAATGACATCATCATTCTGAGCTGTCAGATAATTTGGTGTTATGCTAGGTCTTCGTTTCTGATGCACTAGTCACACAATTGATCAATTCACGCTTTTTTTCCCTAGCCTTAGCTTTTCCTTTGTCGGTAGATGTGCATGTGCTGCTTTTAGAATTCACTCAAACAAAGCCTAGAGTTACTGAGCATTGTTAAAGACAGCAGAATATATTAAACTGAATGATTTTAATAAAGCTTGTTGTAATATAATTTAAGACGGTGTTGTAGAGCATCGTTTTGCACTGTTGCACCGACATGTTGCTTAGACCCATCTGCATTCATGCAAATCTCTGTAGCCTTTTTGTTGGCAGACGGCAGACATTTTGTCTGTGAGGTTAACACTCGGCAGTGTGTTGCGGTATACAAAGCATCATGCTGTCGCTGTGGTGGAAGGCACCTTTCCCCACTTCCCAGTGAGGTTCATGCGTCTCATCTTGCATGGCCTGAATAATAGCTGGCCATATTTACTGTGCAGATTCTCTACATAAGATCACAGTATATCTTATAATGGCAGTTATCTTGAATTATAAGGCATCTCAGGGTTTTAGGGCCGAGCAATTATGCTATTGAGCTTAAATTTTTAGACAGCAGGAATAATAGTATTGTCAGTGACAGAAACAATAGTTAGTGAATAGTATTATTAATATACAGTACGTGTGTATGCATGTACAGTATTTTGTCTACCTCAACTGCTCGAATCAGCTAGTACTGCAGTCAGTAGCTCTATGGCATGAAGCATGAGTTGATTTTGGTGGTAGAGCATCAAAAATAATTCTGGTACTTTACTTCAAATCTGTTTTTCCTGCTGTTTTTCAGCCAGATTATAGAGAATTGTATTGTGAAGCACTGAGACCATTTGCAGTTAAACCCAAAATGGATTCAACTGTGAATGGTCTCAGTGCTTCACAATACAATTCTCTATGATCTGGCTGAAAGACAGCAGGAAAAACAGATTTGAAGTAAAGTACCAGAATTATTTTTGATTATTTTTTGATCCTGTTAAAGTGATTGAGTATGGTTCATTTAAAAAGAACTATATTTGAACACCTTTATCTGAATTGAAGCTGTATAATTACTTCTTCATTTCCTTTCAGATGTGTTACACAGTGGCTGAAAATAAAATCAGGAGAGGGGTGGTGGGGGACAATGTTTAAAATAATTACTCAAGCAAGTAAAAGTCTGTTTAGCTTAGCTAGCATGTTTTTCCCCCCGTAAATGTCATGCTGTCACTGTGGACATGGAATAAAACTCATTTCACAAGCTATAGTTCTTCTTAGCAGGTGTCAAAAATTTCACTATACAGGAAAAAGCCCACATGTAAGCAAGTTAGCTTGCTAGCTAGCCAACCTACTAGGGATAGTAAGATTCACCGATTCGCAGTAGTGCACCGATTTAAAGGTTCATGATGCGATTGCCCCAATTTAAAAAAGTGTGCACTGGATAAAATTTGGGATGATGCATCTAAGATGATGCATCTTTGCATCAATAAATTTCATTTATCAATATATAATTATCAGTAGAGGCCCTATGCCTTTATTATTTAGAAATGTGACTGTATATTTAGAATTATTTCTCCTCTCTAAACTGTTTCTCAAGCACACCCTCTCTCATCTCCACTGCTGTCAGTGGCCAACTCATCACGTCTCGTTGTCAGTGGCCAACTCATCACGTCTCCCTGCCAAGTCTTGCACGAGTTGGAGGCGTGTCCAGGCGAGTCATATGCGTGAACTAGAGAATGGTGGCTCACTCACCATGGCTTCGACATGATTTCAAAATAAAAATCACATGGCTCTCTTGCCATACCCCCAAAGGGATTTCAAAATAATAGTCCCTTCTCTCACTGGACCCTCCTCAAGTCACATGGAGGATTATCATGGAGGAGGAAGCTACCATATTGAATTGCATAGCATCATATTCTTTTGCATTGCATCGTATTGCTTTAAATCACACTGTGAAATTGTGTCGAATCTCACTGCATCTCAATAGAGGTGAATTGTATCACTTTAGTAGTTGTTTCATATGTATCTTTAATGTATCGGATTGTTGACAACGCATCAAGATGCGTATCCCATCAGCCTCAGTGGTGGACATGCACACCTCTACAACCTACAGACCATGTAAAGCTTGCATTGACATTTCTGGAGGTACAGTAGACATCAGTGTACATGATTCCCTAATGGCATAATTCCAGAAAGGATGGAAAAAGGGAGGTGGCTGTTTTCCGAGGCGCATTTTTCTAATCTTTTTTGGACATTGCTCCCTTTCTCAAACTGAAACCTCCTGTTATCTGGACATGTTGCAGCATTAAAGCAGAATGCGCTCTCTCACTATGGGAAGTGGATAGCAAGTCTCAAATTAAAATCAGTTAGAGTTTTATAGCAAATCAAATAACCACAAGGCTTCGCAAGCTAGGGTTTCTGTAATGGCTAGTCAAGCATATTTTTGGCATTTATAGTGAGTGCCACAAAACAGATTTACTACATACAATTTCCAATGTGAAATTGCATGTATTATGAATAAATTCAATAAGCCTTTGTAAATAAGAAAAAAGTAGCCTGTGGAAATATTAGCATGCAGGTTTTAATGAGTGTTTATGACCTGCTGTGTAAACCTGCCAGTATTAATATGGGCACGTTGTTGTTCTGGAGTTCTGCCTCTATGTGTTGAAGTGTAAGCTAAGCCCTGTCACTATCCTGAGGCTGAGAAAGAAGATTATTATATTTCCGTCTACAGTATAAAATATCAGAAATCCATCTCTCACTGTCTCTTCCTCCCTGTGTTTTCATCCATCCTTGTATGTTTTAAAAACAGTTACCAGGCTAAAAAAGTTACCAGTGCTTGATTTTTTTTTCTTTCTGATGTCTAAGGGTTGGCAGTGGCAGCTCAGGTTAAAGCTTAGCAATTTATATTTATGAGATATCTTTGAGTATTCTGTAAAACACAGAGGTAATTTGTAGCTGTATTTGAAAGATTTACATATTTAAAGTACTTTTCTGTGTTTTAAAAGTGGAACAGCAGACCGGCTAAGTGTACCTATGGCAATTCTGAGTTTAAATGCCTGACATATTTTCTATTCTTTTGCTCCCTTCTTTATACTGAATGGATTTTCCACTACAATAGACAATGGTTCACATCGCAATTCAAACATTCAAGTCAAGCACTCTGAATCCAGAACAAATTGCGAGCACATTTTAGCATCTCGTTGTTTACTTTGGTAGACAGCTGTATAGGTTACAGACACAAAAGAGAAAGAAAGTAAAGAATTGCCTAAAGCTTTTTTTTTTTTCGGGCTCTTTTGGGTCAAAGTGGTAGTTACAGTCGATGAATCAGAACAGCCTGTCTGGGCCCAAGTGAAAATGACATGTCAAAGGAAATGATGTGACGTGATGATGGATGTGTCTTCCTCCCTATGCTACTGCCACCGGCCTACTCCGTCTCCCCTGCACACCTCCATATTACCCTCTCTGGACTGCCAATAGAGGAATGGAGGTGAGAAAGACACTAATAAAAGAAGCCCATTTTAGGTTTGGAGTTTTGCTCACCACCTCCCATGTTTCCTGCTCCCATATGATTTTTTAAAGGCACTGAATTAGACTGGAATAATCTCTGTGGCACACAACATCAGCCAAGGGCTATTGTTAGTGAAATTTGGATTTGGATTCAATTTATACAAGCTGATGTCTCCTGAGATAGCTCTGATTGTGAGGCAGGCACACAGGACCTGGTCTCTTAGATGCATTTAAATTGGCCCATAATGGCCCATGCAGAGCCATGCAACTAGAGCAGGCCTTCCTTTGGCTCTTAATTGATATATCCATCAGGGAAAAAAGCCTAGCCTTGGATGTTTATATTAACTGCAAATAGATGACCTGGCCAATTCCAATTCTTGGTTAATCCACAACCTGGCTCTTCATGCTGCCTGGTTTGCAGAGAGGTTTGTTCTGGTTGCATCAGTTTTCAGCAGCCCCCACTGTGTCCCTTAATAATGATGCTTTAAAAAGGATTTTGTACATTGGGCAGAATTGATACTGACATTTGTTGGATATAAATTTAGAGCATCTGTCTGTGTAGCCCATCACATTGTATTCTTGCACTATTTTGTTATCGTGTACTGTTCAGTAAATCTTGTGTAGATTTGGAGCAAAGGGCCTGCTTTTGCTTCCAGTAGGAAACCTTTCCCCTTAAGACTTCTTAAGCCTGTTCTAGAGAGTCCATTGTTCTGATACTATTTGGAGGTGCTGTTAATGCAGCCCAGTGGCAGTGAAGCAGCTTTTATATGCAGGTAAGGATGAGAGAGATTAACTTTTAATTACTGCACTGTTACTGACCATGGCAACCTCTTTTTGGCTTGTTCCTGAATCCTTCACTTACTCTGACCCCCCTCACTCACGCTCAAGTACACACACTTACACACCCAGACACACACTCCCATTCCTTCTTACCATTCTTCCTTTCTCTGAAAATTCCAAAGGTTGAGCTTTGGAAGAGTGTATGAATGCTAACAGAACGTGATGGTGTCTGGCATTCCCAGCCGTGTCTGGCCTGCTGTGCTAATGAAGCGCCTACACACATCTTAGGGGTTCTAGTCATCTATTTCTTCTCCTTGCTCATCTAAAGTGCAGTCACGCGCCCAGGGATGGAGGAGTCAGATATGGTAGGATTGACTGAAAGATACAGACTGGGATATATATATATATATATATATATATATATAGTGTGAGCATTACAGCAGTGTTACAGCAGACATCCAGCAGTCTCTCTGTTCATGTGCATAATATCTATATCTATATCTGTGTGTGTAGGGGGGGAGGGCGTGTGATACATCACCAGAGACCACTTCTCGTCACGAGTCACGACCACTCGTGTCAAAATGAAATGTACGTCTTTAAAATGTCCAATGTCTTTAAAATAGCACCACAGCGCCTCAGCTAAAAACACACAGTCAAACAGCAGTCTCCCCAAAATAGCCGTTCTCAGAGTACCACTACAATGGAGGCTTTGTTCACTGCAGCTCGTGTTGAACAGAGGCCCAGTGTCTTGTGTCCTCACCTTTTTGATGTGCAGTCTGGCAAAGCTAGTATGGTCTGTAAAGACAAGGGTAGGAGAGAGCTACCTCTGCTCTGTAGGATCATCTCTACTGTTCCACTGGACTCAACATGTCCACAGAGGATTTGTGTGAGACAGACTATGTGTTCAGTACTTTCCTTGATCTTATCTTCTGTATCACCTGGCATGAACACAAGCATATCTAGTCACACCAGTACAGGAAACAGGAACTGACTTCAATCAGATCCAAGAGAAAAGCTGCATTCACTATTTAAACATGCAGCTTCTTTTTCACTTCATATTAAGTGTAAATTATTGTTTGGTAGTGTTTCTGAACTAGAGGGATTAGCAGTAGTGATTAAGCTGCATTCTGTTGTCTGTGTCATGTTGAACGAGATGAACACACAGGGCCTGATGCATATGCATTGTACGCATTTTTAGGCACAATTATGTGCCAGTCTGGACAAAAACTCTTGCATGTTAAGGGCTGTAAAAACCTACATGCACAATTCAGCCACTGTACATGTCAAAAACATGCAAAGTGCACTTCTTGACCACATACTTATTCATTTGAGGGAGGCTCACATAAAAACTGGGACATCCATGCAATCACAGGGTAAAGAAATGCAAAGTAAGGATGATTACCTCCTTCATTCGAAGTACTAAACTTCAGTTTCCAATGACCAGTTTTACCTGTGATTTTGTCCGACTCTCAAAAGCAGGTGTAAATTAGCAACATGCAAGTTCCTCTGAGCTTTATAGTCCGTGCTGGCTACTGTTGAAAAAATAAATAATTTCTAACAAAATGCATAATAACACAAGACCACTGAAGAATCTTTTTGGAAAATGTCATTTAATACTGCTTGTCAATTGGGATTCTTTTGTCACATAGATCTGGCAACCCTGCATAGAACACGTACATCAGGAAACAGTTTTCCTCACATACAACAATGAAATCAATACATTAAACAGGAATTCTGTGACATTGCCAATTTTCCAAGTGTTGTAAAAGCTGCAATTGACCACAAAAACTGACTGCAATTTAATTGCGCAATTTTATACAAAGTAGCTTATTTTGTACACAGCAGGCCTTTTCAAGCCGCATGAGGAGAACACAGGCTCGAACCCAGAACGTGCTTGCTGTGAGGTGACAGTGCTAACCACTGCACCACCACCAGCCATTTCATTAAAAACAATTAGTAACAAAATTGCATTTAACTTATTAATTCCCTTCACAGTATGTACTAGTTGTGGCATGAAAGTCTTTATTTAGTAAGAACTTAATCTTTGTTGCTGAACTTGCATTTCCTCTTTTCGTTCCGAGCTTTCTGACAGCTCTTTGGTTGACATTTAGCAGTGGATTTTAAATGGCAGTTTGGTTTATGCTTTACGCAGAGTACAAGTAATGGGCGGTCCCAGGTGCAGTGATGAGCTACAGCCTTAGTAAGTTCAATGTTAATTTCAGATGCAGTGCGAGTGCATTTTGCAACCGCATCAGGTTGTGTTTTGCGCTGCGCCTCCTGACGTACTGCATCTGGCCCAGAGAGACAAATAGCTCTTGACTCCTGCGCTCTCGCCATGGTTTCTTTGGCATGCTGAGATCATTCCACAATCATGTTTAGTGCCTCCAGTACTCTGCTCCGTCAGCCATGTTTCTACTAGTTCCACAGCATGTACAGTGCCCACACCACTACATAGCATCAGCTAATGCATTACACAATTAATGCAATTAAATATTACAGAATGCCGATGTGTCTTATGTCCCCATTGCAAGCCTTGTTCGCTGAAATGCTACATGTGGAACACAGTATGGAGTAAGATATGCAGCACATACTCATCTGATGACTGATGCTGGAGGGGAAGTGTGTAACCATGGTGATGGTTCAGCACTACAGCTAGCTGAGGCCACTCTCAGATAAGGCACTTTGGGGAACAATTTTTGAAAAAAAAAAAGTATCTGATGCACATACGTATGAAAGGTCTAGAGAATAAGAGTCCAGAAGTGGATGAATTGATCATTCTTGTGCATAAATACATTGACATTTAAGAGATCTAATAGGCATAGGTTAGGCCTGTATGATATAGTCAGTGAAAAGGGCACTTTCTAAAATGTCAAAATCAGCACTGAGTGATGTGACACAAAGACCCGGGGCTCTTTCCTCATCCCTCAGGTGCAAATTTATGGCATGTTTCTAAATTTAATATCTAACTTATGGTTTGTTGTGTGTTTGTCTTTTTCCTTCATCTCGCTCAACAACTTTGAACCATCTCCCTGCGAGACAGAAAAGGCAGTGGCATCTGTTAAAAAAGCATTTTCACTGGGGGAATTCCAGACAAATGCAAGCTATAAACATCAAAATTCACTGTGCTGAGAAGCTTGAGAAGAATGTTTGTCTTGACTGCCTGGTTTAGTCTTTCTGTCTCTCGCAAACACGAATGCACTTGCACACAATTCCAGCCTGTTTTCTGTTTAGTCAGAGGAAAGCCATCTGCCACACCACGATAATGGGTCACAAGGGAAGCAGGGTCTGGTAAGAGCGACGACGAATTAAAAAGTGAGAAAATGCGCAACGCTTGGCTAGACCGACTGTAAGTCTTGCCATGGTCTTGTCAACAGCATCACTCATGTCAAGAGGCGTACAGTCTAATATGTGTTTTGTCATATACATCAACTGCCAACTGTAGAATGTTTATATCTGTCTTCGAATGGTAAAATTGTGTTAATAATAAGCAAAGCTCCATTTCGGTAATGACAACTGCACATGAGGAACAGAAGATTATTGTTGCTGGAGATTTAAACATTGCATTATCATAAGGATTAGAGAAAATAAGATGGCAGGGATAAGCAGCAGGCGAAGATAGAAAGCTGTGTGACTGGGCACAGAGCAGAGAATACATGAGTAGGGGAATATGCTGTTCCTTGAATAAGGTTATAGCCTTTCAATATTTAATACAGATCGATGCGGCCCCACATAGGATTGCAGGAAAACAATTTACTGAGTCTCTGATCATTCATTCTGTTTGTCAAGTGTGTCAAGGTCTGTAAAGTAGGACAAAATTTAGGACTGTGACCCATTAAATTCTAAGATGAATGAGGAAGTAACAGGTTCTTGGATGCTTCTCCTGCTGATTAGGTATTAAGAGCTTTTTGGACAAAATGATCCCTTTTCAATTTATCACTTCAACAGTTACATTACATTTCCATTCGCAAAGCTTGGCCTAACAAAACAAAATTTGCTTTTTAAAAGCATTTGCGGATGAATTGAAGAAGTGATCTCTGGGTCAGACAGGATAATGGAATGGAGGGAAAGTTCCAGATGAGAGCAAAAGGTTGGTGACTGAGTCTTTTCCATTAACTTCGGGTGTACTGCAGGGTTAGCTTGTGAATCGGGGTTAACGTTCATTCTTAAGCTTGCCTGTGTAACATAGTGTCCGTTAATCTGTCGGTTTCACTGCTGGATTGCCATCAAATCTCAGTTTAAGGAAGCAAACTTCCCAAACTGTCTTAGTGGTCATTTTTCATGTAATACTCTTTTGTTTGCCATTTTAAGCTACTACATCTTACTTGTCAATGTCGCATTGTCTTAAGTAGTTGGGTAGCTGGGTGAATTTGAGGAGGTGTCTTTATTACAGAATAAAATCAGCTACACTATGTGCTTTGTAGCTCTGGTGTGAGCGAGTGAATGAACTGGAACAAATGAGGCTCTAAGATAGATAAATGTGACCCATAAAAAGAGTTTAACAGCAGAGAAAGAGGACACTGTTTGATGATCATCTTAGGTATTTAATCCTTATTACAAATTTTAACAGTATTCCAAATTCAGAGCATAACCTACTATGAAAGCACCTGAGCTGAATCTTACTTTCTTGTTTATACTGGCTTTCTGTCAAATCACTGTCCATGCATAATTTATTAGTGATCTTGCACAACTCCGATGAATTCCACTGATTGAATGCTGCAGCACAGTTGTATTGATCAGTGTTAGTGTTGCGTCCTGAGTGGGCAGGTACAATAGACACACAGGATTTGAGACGTAGATGAGGTGTAGTCAATTAAGGTTTAACATAACAGATAAATAGTGAACACAGTATAAGTTTATAAAAAGACCAGCCAATGTTTTTTCAGTCTCAAACTGTCCAGTGTCATTGACTCTGTGCCCAGAGTAGCCTCAGATTCCTGATCTTGGCTGACAGGAGTGGACCTCGATGTGGTCTTGTGCTGTTGTGTCCCATCCACCTCAAGGTTCAGCATGTTGTGTGTTCTGAGATGTTTCTCTGCTCACCACAGTTGTAAAGAATGGTTATACAAGTTACTGTAGAATTTCTGTCAGCTGGAAGCAGTCTGATCGTTCTCCTCTGACCTCACTCATCAATACGGTGTTTCTGCCTGCAGAACTGCTGCTCACTGGATTTTTCTTATTTTTCACACTATTCTGTGTAAACACTGGAGACTGCTGTGTGTGAACATTCCAGGAGATCAGCGGTTTCTCAAATACTCAAACAGCTCATTTGGCTATGGTCAAGTTACTGAGATCACATTTTCCTCATTCTGATGTTAACTGACCTAAAGCTCTTGACCTGTATGATTTTATGCATTTTGTACTGCTGCAACATGACAGCCTGAGAATTGGGTTAATTGCATGAATGAGGGGTACGGGTGTTCCTATTAAAGTGACGTGTGTGTGTGTGTGTGTGTGTGTGTGTGTGTGTGTGTGTGTGTGTGTGTG
>JAOTRR010000036.1:1119687-1130164 GCA_028570945.1 Gogo arcuatus
ATTATTATTATTATTATTATTATTATTATTATTATTATTATTATTATTATACTGCTACTATTACACTACTATGCCTACTACATCTACTACCACTACTACAGTAGTGCTATAAGTAACAACTAACAAACAAATAAATAAATTCTACATAAATGATAAAATATAGCATGATTCAATTAGCTGAGCATAATCATTAAAACTTAAAACAATGGCTTTTAAACCTGAAATAGCTTCAGATGATTGTGAAAAAGTATGATATGTAACCTGTAAGTACCCTTCTCCCATGGAATTTATTTCCTCCTTCATCAGGGCTTCCATGGGTGCCTCCAGTGGTTGCAGTGAGTCAGCCGAGTCTCTTAGCTCACTCATACACCCTGCCTCAGCCTCCTGCCTATAGCCAGGGAGCTTCTGTCCAGTCGCCTGTCATTGGCGTAACTCCTGCCATCCAGACCCCAGTTCCCCCTCACCACCCGCTTATGAGCGCACACTTCCAAGTTCCTCCGCACTCGTCCCAGCCGCCCGGCAGCCTGGTGCTTAGCCTGCAGAACCAGTCGCCTTACAGCACCAACCAGCCGCCCATCACCGCCTCGCCCATGCCATCCGGAGGACACAGCGTAGTGGGCAATGGGCACCTGACTCACCCGCTCATGCAGCTGCCTGCTCTACCTTCCTCTGCACTGCCACTGACCAACGGGCAGCCTTCACCCTCATCAGCCAATCAGGAGGGCCCAAACGGGCTGCAGATGCTACGTACGGTGGGCATGGGGAAGTACGAGTTCACAGATCCTGGGCATCCTAAAGGTAAGAGAGCAGAGCCAATGTAAGTGAAAAATGGCTTACATTGGCCTTTTGAAAAAAACAACTTGCCCTGGGTTTTCATATATTATCTCTTCCAGGGAATTGCATTTGCTGTTGGCAATGAAAGATGCCACAAAAATTCTGCTGGGAAGTTGTTAAAATAAAGCCCAGGACCAGCCGAATCAAAGCACTTCCAAGGTTGTGGATTTCAGCAATAACATATGCCACTTGAACATGTTGTTTTCCTTGAAAACTTCTTGCCTGCTGGGAGCCGTGTACTATGGAGACTTAACTGGTTTTGTGGTAATAAATTGTTGTTTGCACAAGATAACCTTGGACTAGGCCTTGTTAGCCTGAAACAGATGTTCAGTATTCCCTGAGCATTTTTCGCATTTAATGAACCTTTTAATCTAGGTTTGGATTGGCTTTTAAACTCATTTAATTTTTTTTATTAGCTTTATAAAACGTGAGCAATGTACTTACCACACTGATCTGGCTTTGTCTTTTTAAGCTACAAAAATTAGAGACAGTTTTGAAGTTCACGTAGTCATGCATAGCTCATTGAAAAGGCATGCAAGCAGTTTATGTAGAGGACTTTTACTGTTTATGTTTCATGATTTGTTACATTTAACTGTTTCTTATCATTGCTTTTCCAAATACCACATTGCCATCATGCCATAATACCACATCTAAATAATAACTGAATCTTTTTTTAAACTTCATTTTACTTCATACTTCAACCATCAGTGATGGTTATGGTGACTTTTTTGTAATGAGAAGTAAAATATACTGTTTTCTGGGAACATGATAGAGCACGGTTCGTCAACTGCAGGACCATGGTCGAACTGAGCAATTTGGGAAAAAATGGACTGCAGTTAAGTGACACTAGCTTTTTAAGCATGAACCAGTTCAACTTCTGTAGCAGATCCTCTCTTGCAGCCATCTTGCAATGTGTCATGCAAACACATACATTTATGTAAATTGTTTACTTGAAGGCAGCTCTTCAAGAAAAGGGTTTTCTTAGACTTTCATCAAATTTGAACATTTTAGTTACTCTATCTGGTTGTGATTAGTGAATTGACAGCAAAAACAATGTTGAAAGGTGATTAGACAGAGAAGCATGCATTTATTCTAGTCTTTGAGTTCAAAACAAATGTCATCTGTTCAGAGTCCATGGCTTTAGTCAAATGTGGTAATGAGAGGCACTGTTACAAATCATACAACGATTTCAAACCACTGTGTCTTATTTACAGCCAAGAACTAATCACTAAATGTAATTGTTGTCACCGTTCAGTCATGTTAGTTGCTTGTTTTGACCTTTCTAAGCAAGGAATTTTATGTAGCTGGACCTTCATAAATTTTTTTTCAATATTCTTGTAATAGAGCCTTTTTCATAGTTGCTTGTCAGGGTATTACATTGTACAGAAGCTTGGACAACCAAAATCTTAGAGAGTGGTGCACTTTACTTTAGAAAAACACTTTTAGGATGGCTCCACTTTCAGTCTTTTTTGAACTTCTGAGAGAACTCCTAGTGTAGCTAACAGAGTGCTGTGGGATTTTTAGAGCCTTGTGCCCCATCGAGAGAGGCTTCATAAGGCAGCACACGCGCATGCAGGCATGAGAAGTGCTTCTCTTTTCTCTCTTATATTACCACATCATGGCTAAGTGCAATGTGCTGAAAAGGTTAGCTCTGATAGAGTGAGATGGCACGGCAATAAGTGAAGCCCTGCGTGTCCTTGGCTCTGGGGCTGAATTTGAGAAGGGCAGGTCCTCCTCAGATGACACCTTGACAAGGATCATATGGTCAAAAGGATCAAAGGTGCATATATCATACACCATATGTGCACCTTTCAAACTGGTCTTCATCATCTGTGTGGTATTTTACCCCAGCTAAAGCTCTTTCTGAACATAAGGAGGGATTCTGGCTTTTCACAACTACGTGTGTGTGTGTGTGTGTGTGTGTGTGTGTGTGTTTACTGTTGACCTTCACAGTCTGGAGGCATTTGTCAGTTTTTTTTTTTTTTTAAATAAAAGGAGAAACGCTCGGAGGCAAGAATACATACTTGATTTGCCCTGTGGCTTTTAAGAGAGTAATTTATCACCTGCCCACATGAACAACCGAGTGAGAACAAGGACGAGCTAGAATGTGCCAGCGAGTGTGTTGATCTGTGTGCGTGTCTCCATGTGTGTATTTAAAGGCATTCTGGGCCATGAATCACAGCCATCTTTCAAGCACAACTTTTTTTTTTCTTTTTTTTTTTTTGAAGTAGAGGAATGCTGGGATGCCTGACTTTGAAGCAGCACCATCAGAAGGGCAGTTGCTCCATGCCTGGTGCTTCCGAGTTCGCAAGCTGTCACGTCATTGCAAGTTGGGTCAAAGTGTGTGGAAAGATGAAGGTGTATTGTGTGCTGTTGACACTGAAGCAGGAGCGCAGGCTTTCCAGCAGGTTCTGCATCAGCAGGATAGAACCTTCCCAGCAGTGTGAGGGTTATATAGAGGAAAAAGATGGCCATAGATCATGCCTTATATATGCTGTCTTGCTGTTCACCTTGTAAATGGATGTTAATAAGGAGAAACCAAGGAACGGGGTCATTTGACAGCACTACAGGGATAAGGAAGTGATGGATGGTACGATGTTACTTTTTTGAAATAGAGCCACTCTTAGCGAGTAGCACAGTGTTCATTTTGCTGTGTGTCTGAAATCCACCACATCAGATGCCAGCACGTGTGAAAAGGTACCCCGTTGACTGCCAAAATACATTTTTTTATATTATTGTTTCTTTGCTTGTCGCAGTGGAAGTATTGAAAGGGAAATGAGATGCGCCCAGGTATATTCAGACGCACCGGCTGTTTCAGTATATATCATTTTGTGTCCTACTTGGAGTTATTTTATAGCTGAAGCTTGTGACTCTGTCCTGGCCCTGGTTTCCTGATTTCTCCGCACTAACCCCCGGGTTGTCTAGACAGCTCAATTAGAACACTAATCAGTTTGGACACGTAGTTAGCAGCGTGATCGAGAGGCCACCTCATAATGTTGATCTCAGATGGTGGGTTAGAGCTCATAACATTGTCACATAGACTTACACACAACCGTCCACACCTCTCCCTCAAACCTACAAACATCCAGTTTATGTTTCTCTAAAAATGTCATTTGAAGAGCTAAAGGAAGAGCTAATGTGATTTTAATCCAAATACCTTTTCTTTCCATTTCACCGTTAGCTGTATGAGATGAGGAACATGCTTGACTTGATGTCAAAATTGTATTTCTGCTAGCAGTATAGTTATCATTAGTAGGTACGGAAAGAAATATTATCATCGGACAGTAGTGATGAGCTGTGATTTACACATATATTTACATTTACATATAAATTAAAGTTTTTCAAGTGGAATGATTTGAAATTGGTTATATTTCATTTTGTGCAAGCATGCCCCTATGCTCATGTGGTGGTCTGAATTGGTCGCTGCCTGCGACTCTAAACCCGCGACACAAAAGCAGGATGGTAGGCATACAGTTCAGCTGAATAGGAACATGATTTATGGCTATTCATCGAACCTGGATACTTTCTGGCACTCACTTTTTCAGATTTTTTTTTTTAAAAATTGCTTTGCGGACAGCAGTTTCTGCCACATCGTATTTTAAATGCGGTTTAAAAAAAAAACTTGAACAGACTCAAGCATCCTGTAAGACACAGTTGATAACATTGATTCAAATTCAAATTCCTAGCATTTGAATACCAAATATTTGGCTTACTGTATACTTCTTGGTGAAGACGAATCCCTGAAAAGTATATGATTGGCTGCCTGACTGTTGAATTAGACGGGGCTGTGGTGATGAACGGGAAGCCTCCATTTTGTGATTAGCTCACAGCTACTGGGCTTCTCTGGATCTTGGTGAGAAATTCAAGCAAAGATTTGATTTATTCCTGTGATCACCACAGTAAAGCAAAGTAATCATGCATTATAGAGGAATTGATCAACCCTATTGATGTGCCTATTTAAAAAATTATGCATTTCTGTCAAGCAGTTGCTTTCGGGAGCATTAAGAAGTGTTTTATTGTCCTGTTTAGTGACATCATTTGAGGAAGACTGTTTGGTAGCACTTTCTATGAAGCCCATATTTATAAATCATTACAACTGTGCTTATAATTCTTAAGTTGATAATTATCGCTTAGAAGCATTTTGAAAAGCTCTAATAATGCCAGTAATTCCTGTGTAACTTATAATCACGGTGTAAGAAAAGCTTCACTTATCATTATAATGCCATGTGGTGAACTGTACAAGGTTTATAACCAGTAATGATCGACGGGTTCATAATTATAAAGCAACGGGAATATTTTTATATTGATAAAAACATTATAAAAAAGTGTTGTGCAGTACACTACGTCGCATTATAATGAATAGTGACATTAGAAATTTCATTAGAAATCTAATTTCATTAGAAAATGATTGAGTTATTCAGGATTTGCACATAGCACATTATTAGAGCTTTTATTAGGGTATAAAAATACTTACGAAAACATTATACAAACTTTGAAAGAATTATAAGCACATTTATAATGATTTATGAATATGGGATGAAAATATCACAGAAAGTGGTACTGACATGTCTTTGCCGTTTACTGAGAAAGATGTTTTGCCGAATAAGTTAAAGATATTAGAGATACATTTCAAACATTTGCATCAGCACTGTAGTTAAACCTGATTTCCTGCTCTAATCTAATTGCAGCCACAGTGGAGTGTGTATTCACCAGCTTTTGTTGCTGCTTTGGATAACGTGGTTTAAGAGGAAAAAGCAAGGAAAAATAATTTTAGTACATAAAGTGCAAAGTGAAGTACTAAACTTAATTAGAATATATTGTTCATAAGTATCTTGTTTTACTAGCAGGCCACATTTAATAGAAACAGTACACCTGTCACAGGGAAACAAATAAATTCAGAAAACTGCATTTAATGTAAACATTCACAGGGCAATCAGGTAATTATTGCAGATTGTGCATCTCACTTATGAAGAAAGACACACCACCGACCCAGACTGAGTGTCACACTGCTTACATTTTGCTGCTGCTGCGGCACTGACAGCCCCTTGTGCATTATTATTCGGAGTGCCTCCATTGAGACATTATTCTGAGCTGGAGTGAAGCTCGGTGTGGGAGAGGAGATGAAGTCTGTGCTCATTATCATGCTTTAGAAAGGAGAATCCCACTGCGAGCCCATACGTTCCAGCCCTTGCAGTTAATATAATACACAGCTAGCGAGAGAGCTCATTAAGATTGATCATGCGCTGGCCGACTGGGCCGTACCCGAACCCTGCACCGCTTCCATTAATCACTCGCTTTTCAAGATAACATGCCGCGTCACCAGACAGGTCCACTCAGAGATGCAGTCGGGAAAACATTGAGTTCTCTCTTATTCACTCTGAGTTCCAGGAATGTCCACGGCTTGTCACCTACTGCACACTTCTCCTCTCTCTCTCTCTCTCTCTCTCTCTCTCTCTCTCTCTATCACATTTCTTCTCTCTGATGCTTGCCCTTTTATTTCTCTTGCTTCCCCCTTTACTTTTAGTCTTTTCTTTTCTTGCACCTCTGCTTGTGTTTTGCTGAATACAGGCTATCTAAGTCAATGCTTTAATGACCTGTTTTCAGTAGGGAGTCAGAGTGATTAGTGGAGCGACAGGGGAAATTTGATGGCAGAAGGGATTAGACTGTGGGTTAAAGAAGAGTCTTAAGTTCAGATTGCTTGCTTCCTGTGACATCTGGACCTAGATGTAAAACACACACACACACACATACACACACACACACACACACACACACACAGAAGAGAAAATGAGCAGCCTCGGATCTTGTCGGCTGTCTGTGCCACACAGTTGGATGATAAAAACAGCACCAGTGAATAAGGGTCAGAGAAAATGGCTGCCAGATCAGTTCCCAGACACTGTTCTTATTTATACGGCAAACATTTTGACAACCAAGGTTTGAAGATTTGAATATGCACCTGAGGGGCATTTATTACACCCAGGCAAATTGCCTTCTAGGTCCTGTGCAGCTTACTGCAGTAAAGAGGAAACAGTGTGAGCTCATCCTCGCCCAGACCCCCCACCCGCCTACAGGTGCCTTGGAAGTGGAAGCTCAAGAGGAAAGGGTTATGAAGATCAGCTATGCTTTTCTGCCGCTCATTACCGAGCTGGTGATATTCAGGGCAGTGAGACGCCCTGGAATCATATCATTTCCAGCTCCATGCACACGGCAAGCATAAATCGATTTGTGTATTTAAGTGGAGCCAACCTGGAAAGGACTCCGCTTCCTGCACTCTATAGCAGCTGGTCTCTGTGCCAAAAGAGTATTTGGCATAAGTTAAATGTTGATGTGTAATATTGTGCACAGGGATTAAAATAGGCAGTAATAGTTTATCTATAACGCTTCCTGTTCAAATAGCTGATACTGAAAGTATGTGCTGTCCTCTACTAATGAGAATGTGTTCAATTACAGAATGAGAAAAAAGGTTACACAAATAGCAATGTAATGCAAGTGAAAATAGCAAGACACAATGAATGTCATCATGAAATCTCCCAGCTGTGCTGATAGCATTTACCCTGATAGTTTTGCGTCCCATTCTCAAACTATAAAAGTAATTCACTCCAAATTGATTCCAGAATGCAGGCTCCACTGTAACACAGCAGAGACAAAAAACACGTTTTGTCTTCCAATAAACACTTATTCATATTGAATTGGAATGACAGACTGTTCCTGGAGTGTGAACCTGCAGTTTCCAATTTGTCTGTTTTCAGTTGTTGGCTGAAGTTTACAATGAAAAGACTTATGTGTGAAATTTATATGTAAAATTGTTATGGCTTATGTCCACAGTACAAGCTGTTCATTACAACAGCTCTTCATCAAGCTGTTACAATTGTTTTGGTCTCAGGGCCGTAACTTGTGTTTTATTGTTGCGCTGCAATGCAGAGCTGAAAAATGTGTGTGTGTTGTCATAATTATAAAAACGTGGAGTCTGTTATTATAAAAACAAATGTGTATTTGGTGTGAAATAGAATATAAGCTCCCCAGGCAAAAAAAAAGTTATGTAATAGTTATCTTTCTTAATTTTTGCTTGCACTTCCTCTTCCTCTTCCTCTAATACCAGCACCAATGTTGAGATGTACTGATACAACCAATGTGTTGAGAGTCAGTCAATTTTAGCTGTGATTCAGCTAGAGGACATGGTGAATATTTTAGAATTTCATAATAGGTTTTATCTAATTCCAATATAATATAATGGCATTGAGCTCCACTGATTTGTTTTATTTTTCTGTACTACTACTACTACTACTACTACTACTACTACTACTAATAATAATAATAATAATAATAATAATATGCATACATTCACAGCCAGCTCTAATAGAAATACTTGTACAGCTGTTCATGCAATTGTCAGCCAATCATGTGGCAGCAGCACAGTGCATAAAACCATGCCACCTAGCTAGATTAGCTTTGTAGTTATTTTCTAGGTGGCATTATACCCAACATATGTAAAGTTTCTTTCATTTTTTTTTCTTTGGTATTTTCTGTGTGTGGTATGAAATAAACTGAAACTGAACTGAACTGAACTGAACCATGCAAATGCAGGTCAAGCGCTTCAGTTAATGTTCATAGAAGTATGTCTCCTTGTCTTTGTCCAGTCTTCAACTGTTCAGTTTCAGTGTCCGGAGTTGTGTCCTCTATAGCCTCAGCTTCCTATTGAGTGGAACCCAGTGTGGTCTTCTGCTGCTGTAGCACATCTGTTCTGAGTATGTTTTGAGATGCTTTTTTGTTCACAACATTTGTAAAGAGTGATTATTTGTGTTAGCTTGAACTAGTCTGGCCATTCTGACCTCTCTCGTCAACAAGGTGTTTCCACTGACAGAACTGCTGCACACCGGCTGTTTGTTGTTGTTGTTGTTGTTGTTTGTTCTTTGCGCCATTCTGTGTAAACTGTAGAGACTGTTCTGTGTGAAAATCCCAGGAGATCAGCAGATTCACGGTCAAAGTCACTGAGATCACATTTTTTCTCCATTCTGATGTTTGGTGTGAACATTATATGTTACAGCATCTGCATGATTTTATGCATGGCACTATTGCTACATGATCGGCTGCTTAGATAATTGCATGGATGAGCTGGGCTACAGGTGTTCCTATTAAAGTGGCTGGGGAGGGTATATAATAGATCACTGTATCCTTGCGCATTTTCTTCCATTACGTTTTATTATTACGTTACTTTTTATCACTAGATTTTTCACTACTTGATTGTATAGCACTTGCAGCAACAGGTGTATGAAAGTGTTCTATAAATAAAGTTTATTATTATCATTATAATTATCACGCTCATCGAAAAACTCACACACAGATTCAGCCCTATGCACATTACAGTCATCATCCTTGAGTGTAGAAGTGTTCTGCTTGGATATGAAGCACAAAGAGAAACTTAGAGTCTGGCAAACAGATTGATGATGTGGTTTTATGCTAAACTGTATTCATCCAGGTATGAAAACTTTTGACACTGTGTAATAAGATGACGCTATTAGTGGATGAAAAGATGCATTGCCTGGGAAATTAAACCATAAGTTGTAGAGTAAGTTGACAGATTAAGTCTTGCTAGGTTTTTCCATTTCATTACCAGACTTTATCTCTATGCCAAAGGCTTTATAGGCATGTGTTAAATGTTAATGTGCCATACTGTGTACTGGGCATGAAATAGGCAGGAGGGTGTTACCTATAAAGCTTTCTGTTAAATTTGGCTGACATAGTCAATGCTTAGACACTGCTAAATGTAGATATACACGTACTGGCCCCTTGCTAGAATGATCTGGTCAGGTTTAGGAGTCAAACTGGCAGATTGGCTGGTATTTAATTTTCAGTTGACAGCCACACAGAGGAGCATATTTTCATTTACAATTAATTAAAGAATACAAGGCCAGGTTCAGTAATCAGACGTGCACACGTGTTGTAGGTCTGTACCACATTATCACTTATGAGCCAGTGAGTTCACAGCTATGTACGTTTGTGTGTGTTATGCAGCAGTGATACCTCAGGATGGCTGCATTAATAATTTTGAGTAAATTACAGTAGCCAGGCTAAATCAAAGATAAAGAGAAGATAAAGGTATGAGTAATAACAGCTCTTTCCATTTTTAATCAGTGTCTTGTTGTGTCCAGACGATACGGCTGTGATCACACGTATCACTGATGTACTCAGAACTTTGGTAAGCACTCTTCATTTTGGCATATTTATTAAAGCTGGATAGTCCTGGAGTCCATTTTCTGATATCAGTAAATGAAATTTTGTACCTGTACCAAACCACCAAACCAAACCAAATCATTTTACATCTTCTTTGAAAGAGATTTACAATCAGCATGTTTACAATCAACATTTTCCACAAATCCACATTTGAAGTTGTAATGTGCATAATGTGCTTGTTCAGAATTTTTTGAGGATTGTATGGACACATATACATCTTAAATATATATATTTAAGATGTGTAGTTCATTCTAGAATTTGGGGTACATTCCATGTTCATTGATGACAATTGGTTTTATTCTAACTATTCTCTTCAAAAACTTCATATTTTATCTTTTAATGGAAAGCGTGTTATAATTAATGTCCGCAAAAGTTCTGTCAACTATGTTACTAACAGAACTCCCCTCTGCAA
>JAOTRR010000036.1:1145986-1158275 GCA_028570945.1 Gogo arcuatus
TGTCTCTTTCTGTTGCTCTCTCTCTCTCGTTCTCTCTTTGTCTTTCTGTTGCTCTCTCTCTCGTTCTCTCTCTCTCTCTCTCATTCTCTTGTTCTCTGTCTCTTTCTGTTGCTCTCTCTCTCTCGTTCTCTCTTTGTCTTTCTGTTGCTCTCTCTCTCGTTCTCTCTCTCTCTCTCTCATTCTCTTGTTCTCTGTCTCTTTCTGTTGCTCTCTCTCTCTCGTTCTCTCTTTGTCTTTCTGTTGCTCTGTCTGTCTCTCTCTCTCTCTCTCTCTCTTTAAAGCCTGCAATCAGAAGCCACATGAATTCAGACTTCTCTCCAAAGCGAGAAAGCGATTTCCATAACAAAAGTGGCCAGACAAAGCAAATTGCTATCCGAACCAATTCACATTGCACTAATTGACCTGGCTGATGAACATTCTCTTGTTTTATTTCTATCTCTTTTTGTTATTATTTCTCCCTCCCCCTTCTGTCCTCTCCTCCTCTTCCTCCATAACTTAACCCAGGATTACACCCCCTTCTATTATCCTAAAACCCATCGCCGTGACAATTAGGGAGGATGAAAATAACAAACTCTGACGTTTTTTTGCTTTTCAGGAGGCAGTAACATTGACAGTCTTTTCAGCTGTATCTGCAGAGCCATAATTGCACGTTGTCCTCTTGAGTTGGCCTTCTCCCCCTTCAAGCCCGCTCCGTATGAAGACTAATAATGTCCTACACACTCACATGTTCATGCACAGGGGCCTTGGTGAAAATGGCAGCCGCGATGTTGACTAGGGTGTTTTGTGCAGGGGGTTTCAGGGCTGCTGGGAGGGAGGGAACAGGAACAGCTCTCTCATTTCAAAAGATCCAGGCCCAGTCATGGAACACGTCCCACTCCCAGAAGAATGGCTGCTGGCACACTGTGGCACAACTAACCTGCCCTTCCCTCTCTCCTCCTCCTCCCTCTGTCCATCACACTTGTCATGTCTGTCTGTCTGCCTGTCTGTCTGTCTGTCTGTCTGTCTGCCTGCCTGATCGTCTGTGCATGTTCATTTTTTTTTCTTGCTAAATGAAATGCTAATTACACTCTCTCTAATTTCTGTTCTTTGGCAGCACTGTTAAAATTAGCCTCAGTTTGACAGTGTGCGTTAATGACCCTAAAAAGATGATTTATAAATTGCATTGTTTGTTGTCTATACTAGATGTATGCTACATGCAAATCAAAAAAGACAATATCTAATAAATGTGACTGTCAAATAAAAAGAAAAATGTTGCAAATTTGGATCTAAAAGCCATTCTAACCTAAGGTAATGTTTTATCTTGGAGCATTTTTGTCCCATTTCCTCCCAGAATCCTTGCTGTAATACAGTATCTGTGCACATGGTTTTTTTTGGGATGTCTCAGACACTGAAACAAAATCAGCTGCTGTCTGGCCATTAATTGCACTCCTCTTGGCCTTGACCTTGAGTGGATTATTCTTTCACTCAGGGCATAAAACCCTGATGCACACCATTATTCACAGATCCCCGCTGTACACCCTGGGGGCTTATTGCATTTAAACTAATCAGTGCAATTGGATCTGAATGACATCATCACACAGGGGATATAAATCACATTGTGTGGCATATAAATGGAGCTTTGGTCAAGACTAGAGCTTGTTAATATTTTTTTCTTCTCAAAGAAATATTGATGTAATAGTGTTACCTTTGTCCCATGTGTTCCACCTGGCTTTATGTTCCCCATAAGTGTTCACTTAGCCTCTTGTGTGTATATGCATATTTGAGTATAAGCATGCTGTGCTTTCAGCTTGTGAGTGGAATATAGCAATAATGTGTTGTTCAGTTGCAGGAAACAAAATGAATTTAAAAATGAGACCTGCTTTCTTCATGTTTTGAGAGAAATGATTGTGTATATGTGTGTAAGGTTCTCTAACCACTCCGTCTGTGCCATCAGGTCCCTCGGGGAGATGGGCGGTGGAGAGAAGCTGGAGCTGCAGATGACCAACATCAGTGCTGATGTGCTGGAGATGCTCCTGGAGTTTGTGTACACCGGCTCACTTGTCATCGACTCAGCCAATGCCAAAACCCTGCTGGAGGCCGCCAACAAATTCCAGTTTAACACATTCTGCAAAGTCTGCGTGTCTTTCTTAGGTAGGAACTCTCATCACCCACCTCACATCTCACCTTTGCTCCACCCCATCAGCATCTCCTACATCTCTCTCCTCCATCCAAAGTAACTGTTCTATGAGTTTCAACATCAGCACTGAAATGTCAAAAGCACCATCACATTCTTGTGTGTATAATCCAGCTGTGTTCAGGTAGACCAATAAAAGCCGAGCCAGAGGTGGCCGCTTTCGTGCAAACGATAGAAAAGGCTGACTGAGAAAGTGTGAGACATCTGAATGCAAAACAAGCAGATCAGGGACAAAGCTGAGTCGACTTCCTGAAAAGTTGAGGCTATGAAGTTCTATGACTTCTTTAACATTTGACTTGGGAGTGTACGCAAAACTTTGGTTCAAATGGTCAGCCGAGCAGTCAGACAGGAAATGAAGGATTACCAGCATCTGTTATTGATCTGTTCGCTTTGCTTGTTTTCAAGCCTAAAAATGTGTTTTGGCCTCATACAGAGACAGCAGGAGATTTATCTAAAGCCCTGCATCAAATGAGGGTAAATCCAGTGCATGACACAGAAAAGTTGGAAATTGTTTGCAGCCTTGACAAGAAACGATAGCATGTCATGATCTGTCAAATGCAGACCATCTGATCCAGAGAGTAAAACTTGGTGATTTGGTGAAAACATGTGAAACGTAGGTATTGTGTATGACTGCGCATACCTCTTAGTAAAACCACTAAGTACCAGAGCAGTTTTAGATGCAATGGCGCGAGAGCATTTAATTCCCTGCCTCGCGATATTAGAAACATACAGGAGCTACGTGAGTTTAAGATTAAATTAAAACGCCATCTTAAGCAGTAATATTGTGCTTTAAGCTATTTATATCTATTTTGATACTGTACTTTATTGTTTCCTTTTAGAATGAATAGGCTTGCAGATCTTAACTTTTTCTTTTTTTTGTTATATTTACATTCATTATGTTATATCAGGACTCCATTTAAACTAGCAGTGCTAAACTGGATGTTTCTGTATAAATATTGATTTAAATAAAAAAAAAATAAAATAAAACATCAAAAAATGTACTTCACTCAGCTGGGTTTAGGCTACCAGAAGCACGACTTTGTGGAGTCTGCAAAAAGTTACATGTGTTTATTGAAGTCCTGCAGAGAAGCAAGATGTTCAAAAGCCTGCGCAGCTGCAGTGCTGCTACCTCAAGCTAATAATGACAATCAGGTTCATGTGATTTTTGTGTGTGTGTGTGTGTGTGTGTGTGTGTGTGTGTGTGTGTGTGTCTGTGCACGCCTATGTGTAAATGTGTGTCAATGTCCCTTCCGGTGCCAGTGCTGGATGGAATGAAGCCTGGACCTCACCATGCAGTTGTCATCAGCTTGTCATTTATAGGCCCTGGCAGAAAACTTCAGAAGAAAAAAATATGCTCTTTCCTCATTGTGTGAGGATAAGACATCTGACCTGGTTTATAGGAGATGGCACACTACAACTCTGCATCATTCCAGACATAATAAAACCACATCTGTCTCAACCAGACACAAGTTGGGCTGAAGTTTGGCAGTAACTTCTCTGTGTGGACTTCACATGGTCTACATATTTTTTGTTTATACAGCTTATGTCACACTGAGTCATCCATAAGATTTATCCAAAACCCACAAGGTCTGCTTTTGTAATATTCCAGATGTGGCCACAGAAAATGCACACCTTTTTCAGGCGCATTCACATTTGACATAACGCTAGGTAGTGTATAGATAGTAATTGTGTTCATCTTTTAAAATCACAAAATGTAGTCAGCTGTAGGTGACCACAGAGAGGGGACATGCTATCGCCTCATTGGAGAAGAAGAATGTTAATAAAACATCAAATTTCCAGATTAGACATCCATCCATCCATCCATCCATCCATCCATCCATTATCTATACTGCTTATCCATCAGGGTTGCAGGTGAAGCTGGAGCCAATCCCAGCTGACTTTGGGCAAGTGGCAGGGTACACCCTGGGCAGGTCACCATTTATCACAGGGCCGCCCCAGATTAAACATTATAAACAAAATTTGTAATCTACTGCCAGACTTCAGCCCGTTATTCAGCAAAGGCTGTTCTGAGGGACCTCCATTTATTAGTCCTATTAGAACACCCCATTTAGACTCCGAACAAAATGGTGGCAGTGCTGGAGTATTTTGCATAAAGAAGTGTTTTAAATCGTTCAGTCTTTTTTTATTGCTCTCAGAAACATGTAAATCTGTTCTGTCATCTGGCCTTCAGAGGGCAAATAGACTTTCATTAGTTAGATCTTCTAAAGCCTATACATAAAGTATTCTACAAATTTAGAAGTATTGGAGTTCGTTAACAGACATTGGCCAGGAATGTGTACAAGGGTGAAACCAGTGAACGGTGGAATTATTAATTAGTCAGTAATAAACTGCATTAAACAGAAACACACTTCTGACAGTCATTTAATAACATTAGGTAAATATGTTCCAGGCCACACCATCTCAAATGGATTCAGATCTGGGAATACTTAACCCAGTTTTTATAGCCTCTGCTTCTATTACAGCCCAATACAGCTGTGCACTTTCAGCTCTTGTCCTGAAAAAGCAGTGAGATTGTCAGAAATATTTCCCAATGTAAAGAGCTGCGGTGTGCTTAATTATAGCCTTCTCAAACAAAGTCCGGTTCACTATCAACTCAAAGAGGCCTCCCGAGTAATAGAGCGTTATAGAGATATAGAGATATATTAATAGAGATATCATCCATAGAACGCGAGTTCGAATCCTGATGTTGCCACAGCCATCCGTGGCCGGGAGCCCAAGAGATCAAATTTAGCCGTACTCTCAGGGAGAGAGGGGTGGCATACTCTCTCTCCCCTATCAATCCCAGTGACACTAGCCAATCATGGGTATCTGTGACCTCATGCATCCCATTGACGTTGGTTTTCATGTCTCAGTCCCAAAATGATTACTTATTCTATATCCTGCACAAACCAAATGATGTCTCACATGACAGTGATCACAGAAACATTCATTCAGAAATGAAGGGTTTTTTTATTCAAATAAAATCATTCTATTTTTAAATGTTTTGCCAAACATATTGTCTGCATTTCATAATACTGAGTTTGGGCGAGAGGCGGGGTACACCCTGGACAGGTCTATGGCAGGACTTAAACCGAGAGACAGACACATATTCACAGTAGCCAGTTGACTTAATCCACATGCCTTTGGACTGTGCGAAGAAACCGAAGCACCCAGAGGAAACCCACGCAGCCACCGGGAGAACATGCAAACTCCACACAGAAAGGACCCAGTCGACCGGCAGGTTTAGACCCAGAACCTTCTTGCTGTGAGGCGACAGTGCTAACTACTGCACCACCATGCTGCAAACCACTACACCAGCATTTTATAGTTCATTTTTAATTCTCAACACAAATCAGTGGTTTTTGCCTGGTGTTCATGTAAAAGTAGCCTAAGATGAAAAAAAAAAACTTGTAGAACTTGATTTGAGAATATTCAATTCAGCTTCACACTTTTGCTAGACAGACAGCTACACATTCTTACTATTTGTTCAAGGTCTCTCCAGTCACAGGCACAGAGACTTAACAATTTCAGGATGCCTGGCACTTATGACACTTTGTTGACCCCTTATTTGGCTCCTCTCTGGCCTTAGGCCACCAATAAGTACCTTACCTGCCAGTGCTAATCCGAGGGATGCCAGCCCTGCTGGGTGCCTTGCACTCAATCGATTTGCCCTAGTGTTTGTCCCAGAAGTGCTTTGAGCCACAGCATTCCATCTGAGTTTCACAGATACACAGCTCAGATAGCTTTGCTGCCTTTCTACCCAAAGCCTTGTGATCTTTTATGGATGTGGGCACTGGTCGCTGTTTCTCTCTCCTTTGTGCTTTTCAGAGAAGCAGCTAACAGCAGGGAACTGCCTGGGGGTCCTGGCTATGGCTGAAGCTATGTGTTGCACAGAGCTGCACAACATGGCCAAGGCATTTGCCCTGCAGAACTTCCCAGACGTGGCTAGTCAGGACGAGATCCTCAGCATCTCTAAAGAAGACCTGATCAGCTACCTGTCCAACGATAGCCTCAACACCAAGGCTGAGGAGCTTGTCTATGAGACTGTCATCAAATGGATCAAGAGGGACCCAACCAACCGAGTACAGGTCAGTCTTTATATAGAGATGAATGTTTTGGGAAATTCTTTGACTGTTAACCACTAAAAATAAAAATGTAAAATCAATTAAAAATAATAAACATATGTGCATTTTATATAAACCAGTATTTATATAATAGAGCCAACCATACAATAAAATTATTTTGAGGGGGAAAAAATTCATAATATCTGATATTACAAGAAAAAGTCACAATATTTTGAGAATAGAGTCATAATACTATGAAAAATGGTACATCAGAGGATTTGATAAAGTTGTACCTTATTATTGAACAGATACAGACAGATATAACACTAACGTACAGCAATCATACCCCAATATGTTATGGAATACGGCCCTGACACGAGGTTTAGGTTTATTTTATGAGTCTGTGTGCCATAACGTGTTGAGGGCTTGACACTGAACATGCTGGAGTTCCACCCCTTCAGGACTGAACATTTCGATTATCATGCTCTTTGTCTCCTGTGAAACTGCATACCCTCTCTGAAAGGCACATGGATGTAACCATTGACAGCCTTGAAGGCGACCACTGCCTGTGATTTCTCCTTCAGCATAAGAGATAATAACTTCCCCAAATCCTCACTGTCCCTCATTTTAACACAAACATTACTTTAATATCTGCCATTTTGTCATAGTAGTATGACTTTATTCTCAAAATATTGCAGCTTTTTTCTCTCATTATATTACTTTGTGAAATATTGTGACATTTTTCTTGTAATATCAGATATTATGACTTTTTTTCTCAATATATTACAACTTTAAACAGTGGCCCTAAAACACTGTCATAATATGAGAGATATTGATATTAGGTTCACTTTTGTTCATTTTGATGTAAGATTAAACAAAAGGCGATGTTGGTCCCTGTTATGTTCGAACATATTTTATTTGTGCTTACAGCTGTGCACATCTATCTGTTGTACGTAGCTCTGCAAATATCGTTCTTATTGCTGATTATCTACACAAAGGCAAAACATTTTAAATACATTTTTTGTCATAAAGTAATGGCCTGGGTCAAGAACGCATCCACAGCTACCTAATAACTAGAACATGAAGGTATAGTAAATAAAAAGATTAAAATATTCATAGCATTTTCTTAGTGCCTGAAATTTATGAGGCTGCTTCTCAGTGAAGATATCAAAAAACTCAGTGAAAGAGATGAGCTTTACAGGTAGTGTATTGGAACTGAGTTTTGCCCTCTCTGAAAAAAAGTGAAAGTGTAGGACACAGCAGGAGCACTAAATCTCCTGAAGTGTCTCTGTTCTTCTAGGTTCAAAAGAGCCATGTGTGAGGTAGTTCATACACATGACCTCTTCAAATCTACCTCCATACTGAAAGTTCAGGCTCAGAGGGAAAAAAAAAACCCCTCAAACTATTCTGGGCCTTGGCCCTCTTTTGTTCAGTTCTCCAGAAGACTGAGGATGCTCAGCGTTAACATAAATGCACAGTAGAACTGCCTGTGGAATCAGATATTCAAGTGCTGTGCAGCATGACATCAGGCTCTTGGTAGACGTGATGGAGCGCTGTGGCTGTATGAAACACCGGAGCTGTGTGTGACAGAGCTGTTGCATTGAGCTACTGTTTAAGAAGCAGCTCACGCACTTGGAGGACACACTCTCGCAAGATAAACCAGCCCACTGGTCAGTGCTGGAGTCTACACACGGAAACAAAACACTGGATCATGAACACAGTTGTTTGTTTGTTTTTACCATCCCCTTTCTCTTTTTTGTCTGCCACCTGACTAGACTGTGTTGGAAGGGTTTTGATTGAACCTTCTGAAATTTTCCAAGGATATGTTGAATATCAGTGTACAGAAAAATAAAGACCGATATAAGCGCTTGTTCCTCGGACTGAACCGTTGCTGAAACAAATAGGCCATTTTCACTGTGGGAATCAGTGCCTAAGAAGAAATGTAAAGAAAAAGGGATGCCTGTGCAGTGTGAGAGGAAAGAGATGTGATGTGTGAGATGAGCAAAACACATTTGTGCCAAAGACAGGTGACAGGAATGCTTTAAAAAAACCCAGCTCATTTTCTCATACTTCTAGGTAAGCAAGTCAGTTTATGGCTTTGAGCTAATTACCTCTGATTTAGCACCCAATCGTCTGTGAGCAGCCCGAGTACTTAGTTTAATTTCAGCCTCGATCTGAAACACTGCCTCCATGTGAGATGATGTATGGATCCGTGTTGGGTAGTTCTTCATCTCTTATTTTAATTTACATTAGTGTAGCACAGTGAGTCAACACAGTTTTCCTGTAGTCGTAACATGGGTCCCAAGTGACTCGCAAAAAAAGAAGAATAATGCTGCTGCAAATACTCTAGCTCATGGGGCATGGGGCATATAAAAATTGTCCATGCCAGCTTAATGATCGATCCTGCCTTAGTGCTCATGACAGAGTGCTGTTCTCTCACTGGGTTAAGAGATACGAATAAATGAATTGCACAAAATGTCTTAAAGCTTAATGGTGGATATATACTCGTTTTTGGGGGGTTTATTTTGCCTTTCTATATCCTTGAAATTAAAGTATGATAAATATCTAAAGGAAGGTTATCTGCTGTTCAGTTTTATACAATGTCTGTAAACCTCATTTAAACCAGCATAATCTTTGCGTTCTTTTTCGCCCAAACAGTAGCTTCAGTGTGATTCAGCTTCAGCTGCTGGAGGAAAACTCCCAGTGGTGTGCAGCCAGGAGTGCCAGGCAATAATCTCACTCCTGTGGTATTATTGATGCAGTGCAGGCAGAGAGTGAGATGAGTGCCGAAACATTGGCCTTTCCCTTCACTCCTCGCTCCAGGTCCACAGCACAGGCCATGTGTGTTCGAGTAGAACAGCCCCACATGCTGCCAGCAGGCCCATTAAAGCTATGCCCCAGCCAATTTCAGCCAACACTTTATCTCACTTGCTAACACTGCAGGACAAAGGGGTTTGATTAATAGTATCTCTTTTGAAGGAAGATCTAATATGCGGCTGAAAGGAGAGCTTAATGATGGTTTATACAGGATGAGGAATCAGTATTCACTAAATGAAGGTCCATCTGATTCAGCAGCTGTAAAATAACAATGAATGTGCCACCACTGATATGCGCTCCATGTTCCAGTAAGATAAGACTTATTAGCTGTAGGAGACCTGTTTGACATTAGAGTGTCAAACCAGAGATGTTTCCAGATTTGCAGACTTTGAATTAGATGAAATAGATGCCTTATGGAGGATTATTAATTTTTTCAGAGCTATTGTTCTTGATTGATTTTATGAGCAGATTTTTTATACAATTTGATCAGTTTTATAAGAAGACCCATAAGCGAGCTCTCACTAAACTGGTGTAAAGCTCAGGGGTTAGAGCAGCAGCTGTGCTGTAGAGAGAGAGAAAGAAGGATAAAGGAGACAGGGTACAGACCCTGGCCAGCTTCAGTGCTGTGTGTCTTCAGTTCTCTCTCTTTTGCACTCATATGGTTCAGAAGCTGAGCTCCAGGCACCAGACCAGCTGAATCCCAGCTCCTCATGTCCCTTTTTTCTGTCTTTAGTTTCTCTATATTTTCTTTCTCTCCAGAAAGGGAATAACCCCAGATGAGCTTTTTGGAGGCTTTGTGAGGGAAAGTTTTGCCACCTTATTTTTCCTTGCTGAGATTAGTTAAAGAAAAACAAATAATGTCTCTCTGTGCAGGTCTTATTTATACACAACAACATGAGGGTTATGTGATGACACTGGTGCCCACTGACAGCACGAAATAGAAAATGCTCTGTGGGCATTTTTCATCTGTGTGACGCATCCCAGCATGCTCACAACTTGACTCATGTCATATCTGCTCAGCATGCTGTCAAACTCATTATTCTCCACCTTACTCCTGTGTATGTGTGTGTATGTCCTGTGTGTGTGTGTGTGTGTGTGTGTGTGTGCGTGCGTGCGTGCGTGTATGTGTGTGTGCGTGCGTGTGTGTGTGGTTAAAGGGGAAGCAAATGAGCCATTTGTATTCACCTCTCCTCCCTTTTGTATCACATTTTTTGGGATGCACACATGTATGCAGTTTGTATGTAGGCAGTTATGTTTGTAATCAGCATAAGTGCACTGAATGCACCCATGTGTGAGAGTGTGCATAGATGGCAGCTCCACAATTATTGGCACCCTTGGTAAAGACGGGTTTAAAAGGTTATGTTTTATTTATTAGCCTAATCTCATACAGAACAGGCCAACAAACTATTTGGAAAGTGTGTCAGAAGAAAGCCCTTTCTTTCATCTAACCATCAAAGTAAGCATCTGAAGTTTGCTAGATGCAAATGAATCTATGACTGGAACCGGCTGGAATCTATATTCAGATGTGACAAAAATACAGCTTTTTGCACACAAGGACTCAAGGTGAGTTTGGTGTGAAAAGAAGGATGGTTATACAGAAAACTTTCTTACTGTTAAGTATGGTTGGAGGTGCTTGTGTGGAGCTGTTTTTCTTCTAAAGGCCCTAAGAACTTTGTTAGGATACATACCATCATTGACTCTGTGAAGTATCAGGAGAGTTTAAATAAAAATCTTGCTGCCTCTGCCAAGAAACTACAGCTGGGTTGTGGTTGGAAATTCCATCAGGACAATGGTCCTGTACAAACATCTAAATCCACCCAAAAATGCTTCAGTGAAAGACTCAAGCTTTTAACGTGGCTATCTCAGTCCCCTGACCAAACCCCACTGAAAAGCTGTGAGCTAACCTGAGACCACAAGAGAGGACCTAGGTCCCTGGAAGATTCTGGGGCACATGTAGTGTAGTAACACATGGTGTTAAAATCTATATTTTGATAAGTGGTTTCTATTCTCTAAGAATACATTCACTTTAATTAAAAGGTTAGAATTTGTTCATACATTCAGTGTGGATTTAAGGTAATTAACCACAAAGACATTTTTGCAGAACCTTTTTACCCGTCTTTACCAAGGGTGCCAGTAATAGTGGAGCTGACTGTATGTGTGAGTGAGAGAGAAAGAGAGAGGGAGGGAGACAGACATAGAAGTCATGCCCTTTCTCACTGGTAAGTCAATACCTTCTCCATATTGAATGAGTTTACTATACAGACTTGCTTCTTTTGGTGAAATTGAGCAGGCCAGCCTGCTGGAAGAACACTTTTCATTCACTGAATGGATATCCATTGTTCAAAAACACATGCAGGAGTTGCTTAGGACATCCATACACTAGGTGGCCAGTGACACCTAAAATGCGGACCAGCAATCCACAGTTTGGACCAATGACAAGACAGAATGGAGATGAATATCCTGCACAAGAGAGTTGTCGGAAATGGAAATAAGTTAAGGGCCTCTGATGCATCTCACGTTTCACTGTTTTCTGTGGTGATGTGGACGACTTCTTGATTGGACAGCAGTCTGATAAAAACAAAGATGTATGAGACTTTTCTCTGTATGTCTGCTTTACATGTGCTTTTGTTAATGGCAAAGAAAGAGTACAAAAAAGAATTCTGGAGGAATTCTTACAATCAGAGATGGTTCCATGGGAAGCAGAAAGCCATTTACCTATCCAAAGAACTCATGAGGAACCCTTTTTTTTAACAGTGTATCCTTCAATATTCCTAACTACTTGGAACTCTTTCTCATCTTCTTTCTCACTTCTTTAATCCGGAAGCCTTACTGTATGATTAGTGAACCCAGTCTACTTCTCTTGGATTCACACTCTCAGCACAATGTGTTTGCTCTCCAGGCATGGATCCCCATTCCCATTTCTTCGTGCTATTTCAGTGATCAGCCTGTTCCAGTCATGTTACAGATTGAGAGACAGTGCTGCTCCCCTGTGGTCCTGAACAGCACCCAGCAGCTGCTAAAAGCAAGCCTGGGCATGAACACCCTGGAGCTGTAATAGCTGTGAGAGGATAGTACAGTTGCAGCATGGCTGGTATGAAGTGCTGGGATTAGCACTGGTTCAAAGCTACAGAAACACCACCGTGTTCTGAATAGGTTCATGAACTCTCCCAATGTCAAGAACATTGATTGTGTGTGTGTGTGTGTGTGTGTGTGTGTGTGTGTGTGTGTGTGTGTG
>JAOTRR010000036.1:1158375-1178891 GCA_028570945.1 Gogo arcuatus
TGTGTGTGTGTGTGTGTGTGTGTGTGTGTGTGTGTGTGTGTGTGTGTGTAAAAAACACATAATGTTGGTGTCAGGCTCATTGGTAAATTGAGCCTTGTGCAAGATGGGAATTCAGACGCAGAGAAAAGATCTATATAAGGGATGTCCAGTGTCCAATAAGAGTGTTTGTGTAGTTGTACATACATAGAAAAGCCATAGTAAATTATACTGGAAGGTATTAGATGAACTAAAAACACACTAGCAGTTTAGGTGGTTCTTATGTTTAATTACAGATTAATCGCTATTATTGCTACAGGCCAAATGAACTGATACAGACTAGCAATAAAATAAAGAAAGCTAAATCTTTGTGGAACTTATTAACTGGTCACTCATGGATCCTAATGGGACTCTAAATGCGTGCTTTATTAAAGGCAGGCAATGCTAATATTAACTGTAAATCATAAATATGTAGTGTGCTAAAAGTGCCTAATTACAGTAATAAAGATTTTGGCCTTTTCAGATTGATCGGTTGTTCTAATAAATTAAAGTACTAAACATTTAATAATAAATATTTCTAAATTCACTTATATGTGGTACAGTGAGATCATTGTACACTTGTACACTTACCTTGTAGCTATATTTACTGGCCATTTTATCAAGTAAATATTTATATATAATTACTGATACTATGTATCAGCCGACCTGTACCACATATGTACTGTATATAAACGGAACAGACCCCACCACAGGACCAAAACAGACCAGGTGTTATTTGGCTAGTGAGTCATTTTCAGCATAACAGTGAGCAAACATGGTAGTGTGTGGATCTCTTATAGAACCATCTGTGCCGTTATGACCCATGCAGTGACCAGGTTGACTGCTTAAGGTATCTTGACATGGGTGAGCTGAACCAGTATTAATACCTGACTATCACATTCTGCCCTGAATATTGCTCATACATTTACATGGTGTTAAAAGCCCTTTCTGCTGAAGCAGCTAGGAAAAGTCAAGATTTCTCCTGAATTCTTAGTGAACTCTCTGAACTTTAATACCTCATTTCATAATGCCTTTCTTTTCCCAATTTTACCTTAAGCAGTCAACCTGGTCACTGCATGGGTCATAACTGCACAGATGGTTCTGCAAGAGATCCAACTAGGCCAATCTATAATTCATCAGATTCAGACTTTGCCTTCCTGCTTTGCCGTTATTTCTTGTCCTTCAGGCTGAAGTTGGTCACTTTAGAGAACCTTGGCACTTTGTTTACTCTGCCCTTCTGGGGGATTGCATATTTTAGTGTAATCATATAATCAGCTGGTACAGGATAGGAGCTCACAAGCATCAGTGTTTTTTAGTGAGTCAAATTTACGAGCAGGAGTATAAATCCCCCCACTGCCTGTAACAGCTTTTGCTTACTCCCCTGTGGTGACTCGGCTTGGGAGCAGATGATTATTTTCTCTAACCATTCCAAAGCTGTTTGGCTAGAATGACACAGCCGCGGCACTGGCAGGGCTGGAGAGGGAGAAGAAGGGGAAGGCGAGGCGAGAAGGAGCATTCTGGTGGGTACATGGACATATTGCTGTGACATTATTTTAGAACAGATGCGAAATGTGTTCAAAACAGCATGCCTGTGCCAGAGCTACCACCAACACTAATCCCCAATCTTTCACCCACTGGGGACATTTCCTGTGCCCTGGAACTCCCAGCCAGTTTTTGCATTAACACATTATACTGAGATTGCACACACGCATTGAGTTCAAACAAGCTTTCTACTGTTTACTTTCTTCTAGAAAAGCCAACTCTAAGAGAATTACTCTAGAACATTTAATAGAAGGGCAATTTTGGGAAGTGTATAGTACAAAGGATTGAAGTCCAGCCAAGACTTGGCAAGCTTGCGTGAAATAGCTCCAAGGCTTTTTCATAGACCTGGCCTCTAGCTCTGCATTGCTTGTACAACAGAACTCTTAGTAAATCCAGTTGTTTTGAGGTAAAAAAGAGAAATGGTTGGAGGTTGTTGGTACATTGTGCGCACTCTAAAATGTCAATAGTGTTGCCTGTATAAATGTCAAGTGAGCTTAAAGTGAACATGGCCATCATGTCATGGTCAGAGAGCTAGTGCACTGTAGATTGAAAAGAGAACACAGGCCCAGATGTCATGACAGTACATGTTTGTGTGAACAGGCCTTTACTAGAAGCAGTATGTGAGAGCTCAGGGTGGGCAGGTCAACTGAACTGCTGTTCCTGTTCGGCTTGTGTTTATAGCGCTAAACACAAGCGCAAGCAAATATCCTGCAGCTCCCCACTGCGAACAAACAAACCATCAGCCCACTGAGCCCCTCACCATAGCAACTCCTATCAAACCTGCTCGTCCCCACAGGCAGCTGGTCAACACACACATATGCATGAGAGTCTGTCATCTGTGATGCCCAGATAGAACAAAAGAACTGAGGAACCAGAAATCAATCTTAAATAACGAGGTGTGATTTTGTGAAAAATAAATCCGTTCATGTCAAGTCGAAATAAGCAATTCTACATTTTTACTTTATTTAATTCATTTTTACTTCCATTTATTTAACTTAAAGGTCATTAATAAATCAGTCAATCAATACATTTGAAAGACCATATAATGTGAAACTAGGGTTCGAATGAACGTGAACAAAAAATGAAATGCAGGTCCATTCTGCAACACACACCAGCGCAAAATAATGGACAAAACATGGTTTGAATAAACAGGAAAGAAAGAATCAAAGTTTTGTCATGATCCTTTCCAGACCTGATTTGAAGAAGACAGTGTAAGAAGAAACACTAATAATCGTTTGGATTTTTCCACCATTAATAACTTATCATACACTATTAGATGTTTTTGTGACTATGATAATGATAACATCTGTGAAACTGAACACTAAATGTCTTGCTATAAATGAAGTATAAATAAATGGGACATTACTAAGTACTTCACAGAACATGAAGATTAATAACTATGGTTTAATCATTTCCATTCAAGCAATTTTGCTGTCTGATTCTCTTGCAGCACATATCGGAGTTGCTGGCAGTAGTGCGACTACCATTTATTCACCCAAGCTACCTGCTGAACGTGGTGGACAACGAGGAGCTGATCAAGTCGTCCGAGGCCTGCCGAGACCTAGTGAACGAGGCTAAGCGCTACCACATGCTCCCTCACGCACGCCAGGAGATGCAGACTCCCCGCACCCGGCCAAGACTGTCGGCAGGTACAGCACCAAGCCAGCTTATTCCTGCCTTCACTTTCACCTGCACAGCTAATTCCTCATGCGTAAATTAGGGAATTAGCTCGTATTACACCCATTTTAACACCCCCCCAACAATTATTAATTCAATTATTATTCATTATCAAGTACCAATAGGCCAAGGTCATAGACTGGCAGAATATGTGGTGTTAAACCTTGTGGAGCGATATGAGGAGATGGTTAAAGAATGTGATGTTCCTTCAATGTATTCTGAATTGCGCTCTTAAAAATCAAGATTTTTTAAAGTGATGCCGTAGAAGGACCTTTTTGTTTTGTAAAGACTTTTGATTGTTGATCTATTTTTGGTAGTGCTACAGAGAACGGAAACAGTTTTAAATGTTAGCATTGTGATCTTTTTATTCAGTTTAATGTGGCAACAACAACAACAAAAAAGGTTAAACAACCATGTACTGAAAGTTCTTTAGGGAAATGGTTCCTGTAAGGCACAGGTATTCAACATTTGTGAAGACATTAATACATTTTAGTTTTAAAATGCATCACTTTTGCTATGTTTACGTCCGGCATCCACACTACTCCGGCGTTTTCGAGCCCCTAAAACAGAGACTTTTGGAAATGCTGCTGGCTCCGTTTTAGTTTGAAAACTCTGGGGTAGCGTTTTAATGTTAGTCACGACGTATCCTTTTCTGATTCATCACGCTCCTATCACGTGACCCTTCCCAGAAGAAAACAAACAGCATCAGCGGTTTATATCAGCACGCGCATGCCCCGTGTATGTGAATGGTGATGTGATATGCATTTTCAGGCCTGTTAGTATGGACGGAGATAATTTCTGATATGGAGCTAAAACGCTTGTCTGTTTTCATTTAAAATCGCCGTTTTAAAACTAAAACGTATTAGTGTGGACGTAGCCTTAGCCTACTTAGCAGTTTACTCCTTAATGAATTCATGAATGAAAGAATAACGAGGTTATACAACCTTAGTCAGGTGTTTGTAAAATTAGCCTACTTATAAATCCTTCTTTCTACACCTGTCACCCACAGACAGACAGAAGCAGGACGTCAGTGTTTTCACTCATTTAATGAAGTGTTTAAACAATACAACTGTTGATGTTCAGTTCATCAGTTTGTATGATTGATTGATTGATTGATTGGTTGATTGGTTGGTTGATTGATTCCATTGGTACCGAACTAGGACCATTACTGTTCTACCATGCCAGGTATTGTACCGACCCCAAAATTTTGGTACTGAACCAACCGTACTTGTACATAAACAAAATCTACTATAAAGAGCAGCAGACAGCACTAAACAAAGTCAGTATTTGGCATGGTAACCCTTTGTCTTTAAAAATGTATCAGCAGTCTCAGGAATACTTCATACAGTTTTAAGAGAATATTTTTAGATAAACCTGGACAGTCAGCAGTTCATTTTGTTTGTCTGAAAGGTGTTTTTTCTGTAACGTTCTTTTGGTTGGAAATCTAATTTTTTTACTGACTCAATAATGCAGAAGCCATAAAATAAACATCCATGTATATGTTATTAGTCTGAGCCATCATACACTCTAGCATACATTTCTTCTTCAGATAAATCGTTCCCACTCTCAGACTGGCCTGTCTCTGTGGATTCCTCAGCTTCATCAGAGCAGACACTGTGAGCAGTGTATGGATTTATTTAGTCCTTATGTACTGTAGCCCTTTCTCCCACCCTGACTGTTATTGATCGAAGTGCAGTGCAATACAGGGGCAATGAAGTGCTGTCTGAATACACTGAGACAGACCTCTCTGAGGAATGACATTGTACACGCTCCTCTCACATTTTACCATGTGATATTTCTGTGCTGGGTCTTCAAACTCATTTCATGTCTCGTGTAAAGGCTCAATTGAGAGCAAGAGCTAGAGAAAGGTTTTTATTGCAGCAGTCAAGCGTAACGGCCAAGCGAGCCAAGCAAAATATGGCACTACTTTGCTATTTTTTTCCTTGTAGCAAACATGCAAGCCCGGTTACCAAAGCTTTTCTTCATAAATCTCTAAAGCCTTTGTAAATATCAGCAGCAGTCTGTGGCCTTTTGGCATACTGTGTTGGTTTGCACTATTAATTCAGTTATTTATAAGTAGCCTCAGTCAAGATTTAAGAAAATTGCCATCGGGGGTTTGAGATTTTTCTTTCTCATCTGCCAGAACTTGAGTCGTTCCTTAATAAGGCAGAGCTAGGTGGAATTCACTTAATTGCAGTTTATTGCAGGGGTCAGTTTATGAGTTAAAAACTGTTAGTCTCCAACGGTAACTGCTTGTTGCATAGGGTTTAATGCTGATTTCATTTTACATGTGAAACTGTTGTTTTCACATTATGGGTTTTATACCTTTAAAGCATGCATTTTTCTCAGTTTTTGCTCAGTTGTTTCAATTCACCATCTTTATTGTGTTTGTGTGTACAAAGTGTATAAACTTTTGGTACATGTATCAGGCTCAGTGTGGCTCTGATGCACAGTGGGATAGCCCGTCACCTGTCGGCCCTGTTTATAACGCAGCATGGAGCAGAGAGCAGTCGACAGCAAACAGAAGTACCTAGACAGTCAAGTTGTACAGAGAGAGAGACAGAGAGAGAGAGTGATGGATGGAAAAGTAGGAAGAGAGAAGAAAGTTGAGGGGAAAAAAACATAGTTTTTTTTTTTGTCACAGATGGACAGTTCTGCAGACAGAACAAGGTATATGTGTGTGTGTGTGTGTGTTTTGCCCACATACAGCTCTTGATGCGTACACCACCTGAGCGAGAAAGATAAGTGTGGAGTGTGAAAAAAGTGCTGCTATGTCATCCATGAAACATTCCTCTCTCAACCTGGTTGTCTCACTCTTACAGATGTCCCCTGCAGTGGCAGTTCAACAGGGCAAAAGCACTTTTATTTCCTTGTAGCCTTTCCTCTTCTCCAGTTCTTCCCTCTTCTCTGTTACCTCACAAATACAATGGGAATAAGACATGGTCATGCAGACACATAGTACCTCACAGCATCATGTCTACAGGAAAATATCATGCTCGGCACTGTACACTGGAAAAAAGTTTCCACAAAGGCTTTTTGGATATTTAACAGTTCTAGCTTTTTAAACAGCTTTTATTTGGAACCTGTTTTGAAAGAGAAACCCTCTGTTTTAGGGCTGTACATAGAATTATAAGGGGTTCCTCATGCAGGAAAAAAGGATAACACGTTAGGCTGCCAGCAGCAATCTTTTTCTACCTGAAGCTTTATCAATGTATGTGATGTTCATGTGCTGAAATATTCATTATCATATTGTTCATTTAGCACATTACATCTCTGTTTATTATTTTGTTATTCGTCATACAGCATTTTATTCAGTAACTACAGTGAAACTAATAGGAAAAGTATGTAGTTATGAGATTGAGATAGCACTAAATCTGACTTCATCCTCTTTGTGCTTAAATGGGAAGCCTGCTTTGACTCACATGTAACTGTTTGGCCAGGATATACTGAAATCTGCAGTGAAATAAATTATGTAACAGCACAAGTCAAACCTCTTTTAAACTATTAAGGCTACTATAGGTATAATATCTTATTTCCTGTCTTGAAAGCACTGCCCATTATTCACCCTTTGACATCCATTTAGATTTTTTTTTTTGTGGTAGACAGGTTTCTCTGCAGTATTTCAGTGAATTACATACTCATACATTCACTCCATAACTGATTTAAGCTTTCCACCATGCCTTTATTAGTGGCTGATCAGCAGTCTGGTCATGGGTAGTGCATGATAATTAAGAACCACAAGGGATAAATTTGAATTTCTGTGCTCTTGATTTTCTCCGCTCCTCTAACCTCACCTCTGGCCATGAATAGGTCATGATTTATGTGTACTCGAATAACTAATTAAATGATTCCTGTGAATGTAGAGCTAGTTTCTCACCCACAGACTGAGCATCATCTGTGGCTTAACTGAGGATTCAGCTTTCCGGACTCCAATTAAACATTTTTTCACTGAGTTTAATTACTCCACTAATGATTATTCTCTACTGATGATACTCCACTTTTTCTGTGGTGCATGGCTAGGCCTCATGCATACCCGGGAAGTCCGAAAAACAGCAAGATATTACTTTTCTTACTTTTCTGCTCACTGGAAAAGTCCTCAGATGGGCCATAGAGGTTTGGGAGCAGGGCAGGGAGTCCCTGTCCTCATATGACCGCTTTGTCAAACTGTCAAGCAAAGTTTTCAACCACACCCCAGAAGGCAAGGAGATTGGGGAACAACTGCTGGCTTTGAAGCAGGGGAAAAGAAACACACCACAGAGTATGCAATGGAATTCCACACACTTTCAGCAGGAAGTGGGTGGAATGCCCCAGCACTAAAAGTGGCTTTTCATCAGGGTCTCAACCCAAAGTGCTCACAGAGTTGGCTTGCTGCAACAACAGAATTTGCCCAGACATGCTCATTGATCTGGCCATCTATTTTGACCAAGTCATCCACAATCACCAAGCCTGCTGGGGAATGACATACCTCATGCTCGTGTCTGACCACTCCGAACCCATGCAACTGAGACACACCGAGTTAAGCCTCACAAAGCGTAAGAAACCAAGGAAGGAGAAATTGTGTTTCTTCTGTGGCACCCCCAATTACTTTGTGGCCCAGTGTCCAACTCACTCCAAGACTCCAACCTCCTTCAGTCAGGCTGAGAGAACCACCGCTGACCATAGCACACCTATGGTGAGTCTATCACAGTTTCTGTCTCACCATGCATTTACTTTGAACATTTACTCTCAGCCTTGATTGCCTCTGGAGCTGCTGGCCATTTTATGGATCACCACACTGTTAAAAAGCTCAATATCCCAACACAACCCCCTTAACACCCCATGCATATCAACACTATTGACAGAGGACCCATTGGCAAAGGCACCATCACTGTGCACCAAACCCCTCCTACTCCAGGTCAGCTCTCTCCATCAGTAGTCGTTCTCCTTCCTAGTCACTGTCACCACCAAGCATCCCATAATCCTTTTCTTGGATGAACCTTCATGACCCCCAGATCTCCTGGCAAGATAAAGAAATTACCAAGTGGTCTGAGCACTGCTGTCACCACTGTTTGCAGCTTCCACGTCTTGCTATTGCATCCACGACAGTGGAAAGTCCCAATCCAGCAACCACCATTGACATCCCTAAAGTATCATGAATTGTTCATGATATCAGTATCAGGAAGTAGTTCAGCAAATCCAAAGCCAGCGGCATACCACCCCACAGGCCTTACAACTGTACTGTCGGTCTCCTTCCTGGTACCACACCTCCCAGCAACTGGATCTATCCACTGTCATTAACCGAGCAGCAGGCAATGAAAGATTATATTCAGGAAGCTTTCCAGCTACCTGGAGTACATCTGCCCATCCACCTCTCCTGCCTCAGCCAGTTTCTTCTTTGTGGAGAAGAAGGGGTGGACTTCATCCATGCATTGACTGTTGCAGTCTAAACCAGATCACAGATCCCTATCCACTCCCGCTGGTCCCCTCAGCCCTTGAACATGTCTGATCAGCAAGAGTGTTCACTAAGTTCAATCTGCACAGTGCCTACAATCTTGTGCACATCAGAAAAGGCGATGAGTGGAAGACAGCCTTTAGCACCACCTCTAGCCACTGTGTCAGTACTCAGACACTGAGTACTCTCTCATGCCTTTTGGGCTCTCTTGCGCCCCCTCAGTGTTCCAGTGCCTGATAAACTATGTGCTCAGGGAGATGCTGGGTAAATTCATCATTGTATACATTGATGACATATTTATTTACTCCCCTTCCCTTGAAAGCCATGTTATTCATGTCAAGAAAGTTCTGTCTTGTTTCCTAAAACACCAGCTCTATGTAAAAGGGGAGAAATCAAGCTCAAGCTTCACCCAGTGGCCTTCTTCTCTAGAAAACTTTCACCTGCAGAGCAAAATTAAGACATTGGCAATCATGAGCTGCTGAAAGTGAAGCTTGTCCTGGAGGAGTGGCACTGCTTGAAGGAGCAAGCTTTCCCTTCACAATCTTCACCAATCACAAAAATCTTGAAGACAGCCAAATATTTTAACCCTTGACAATCTCAGTGAGCCCTATTCTTTGTGTGTTTTAATTTCATGCTCTCGTATAGACCAGGGTCGAAAAATACCAAGGCTGACTCTCTGTTCAGTGTATTCCCCTCTGAAAGCAGTAACCCCGACCCAGAAACAATACTGCCTCCCTCCTGCATTAGTGGAATCCTACCCTGGCGCATTGACCTTGAAATGGACAATTCTCTGGCACACTAAGTCCCTGCTTCATGCCCCCCAAACCTAACCTTCATCCTAACCTTCGTGGAGAAGCAGACTCATCACCTGGGTGCACACAACACCTGCTACTGGCCACCCCGGCACACAGAGAACATATCAGTTGCTGAAAGCCAAGTATTGGTGGCCCAACATGGTCACTGACATCCAGAGATACATCTCTTCCTGTACAGCTTTTGCACAAGCCAAGGTACCCCGCATGCTAACAGCTTGTAAACTCATGCCATTACCCACGCTGCAATGCCCCTGGTCCCACTTAGCAATTGAGTTTGTCATTGACCTTACCTTGTTCAGAGGAAACACGGTGATCATGATGGTCATTGACCGCTTCTCCAAGTCATTGTCCCCCTGCCAGGCTTACCCACTGCTTTAACTGCTTTTAGCTCATCTGTAACCATGTATTCCGATACTTTGGAATCCCAGAGGGGTGTGAGCCAGCTTTGTGGAAAAATTAGGAGTCACTGTAAGTTTACTATCTGGTTATCACCCTCAATCTAAAGGACAGCTGGAGCAGGCCAATCAGGAGGTTGGATGCTTTCTGAGAATGTTCTGCTCTGAGAATCAGGAGGATTAGGCACAGTTTCTCCCCTAGGCTGAGTACACCCATAACTCCTTGCGCCATTCTGCAATGCTCTTGACCTCTTTCCAATGCATGCTAGGCTACCAGCCACCCTTGTTCCCCTGGAACACTGCTCCCACAGACTCACCCACAGATGACTGGTTCAGGCAGAGTGAGCAAGTGTGGGACAGCACCCACCAATGCAATATTCTATCTCTCTATTATCACTATCACCACAGTGACTTATCTGGACTGAGGTCATATCTAGCCCCTTTCTGCACTAGCCATTCAACTGCCAATAAATCCAATTTATCACAGACATAGATTTGGAGACACTGTTAAATTGGAGATGCAGGATTTTTCAAGTTTAATTTCTGTTCAGCACGACCTTTCAGCAGTTCAGGATTTTACATTATTTGTAGTCTGTTCAGGAAAATGAATGGAGGGCACTATATTGCAATATGTCCCTGGTTTTAATTAATTTAAATGTATATCATCCAGGTTTAAAGAAAACATCACTGGTGTTTAATTCTCACCTACAACACTAATTCTACACTGTTCAATTCGTCGCTGTCTGATAAATTGAATCCCAGTAGCTGCCTATGTCCAGTGCTGCTGTAGTTCACATGGTGAATCAGTGCCTAGTAGATTATTCAGCCATTGACTGCTGCATGCATGACAGGTAATGAGGAGCATTTTACAGAAAACTGTCAGATCCTCTCAGTCTCTCTCAGGATGGGCCAATCCATATGCTATTTTCCCCATCTTCTCTGGCTGTTACGTTAACACTGGCAGTTTATTCACTCAGTTTTTAAATTGAATTTTCTTTTCATATGTTCTTCGTTACATTAGCACATTTTGGAAGGGGCCTGTCAGAACTAATCTGGACAATTCTCTCAGCGTGGCTCACCTGCTGATTGCTTACCATTAGCATGTTATGCAGATGAATACTGCACTAAAACAGCGTCAAATGATTTTATAATACATCTGCTGTTTTTTAATGTAATTTTTTACAATTTTTAAAAATGTAACCAAATATAAAATGTTATATTTCTGGCAATATTACTAACATAGTGAACAACATGAAGCATTTGATATTTGGCTAACCCTGATTTTCATACGTAATGATGAAAGTCTTACCATTTGTGACTCCTTATCTCTCTTAGTTTTGGTGACGTTTCATTTTCTTTCAAAAGGAGAAAATGTGAATGTGAGCGATGTTCACCACCCTTTGTGTTGGCATTTTTGGGCTCACTGTGGCCTGTGCTTGACCTGCGTGTGTGTGTGTCTGTAAGAGAGAGAGAGAGAGAGAGAGAGAGAGAGAGAGAGAGAGAAGGTGGTTGCTCCCCTGACACTGACCACAGTGTTCTGCCCCTACAACAGCCCTGAGCCCAGCAGGAGCTCTCTGCTCCTTTTCATGCCACATTAACCCTCTGCAGGCATATGGGGACAGGGCAGGGGGGTAATCATGCTGAGCATTAAGCCACAGGGAGACTCTTATCTTCTCAGTTAAATCAGATGTTGAGATGAGGTTTAGGAATTGAGCAGGAGTATTTGCTCACTGATTGACTGAAGTATACCCCATTTAGTTGCAGACACAGTTGCTCAGGACATCTGTACATAGATGGACATAGATGGTGTTATACACCAAAAACATGGATCAGCAATCTGTTGATAACCTCAGACCTTGTGTGTACCTGGTAATTTCATGCGTCTTTAAATTTCAGGCTTAAGTCTGCATAATGATTATCCTCACACAGAAGTCAAACTCCAAAAGTTGACATCCTTTGGGAAGTTTTAAAAATACAAAAACATGTTTTCCTGTAGGTACCACATTTTATATTAAACATTTTAATGTGTTCAATTGTTGAGTAATGAGTAAAGCGGTAATCTGCATATTGGCTAACCAGTTATGTTATACTCCTATTCCTTATACTGTAGAATTGCTATATCTTCTCTTTTAAATTGTCAGTTGTAATATATTTTATCTTGTCTGCTTACACATTTATTATTATTATTATTATTATTATTATTATTATTATTATTATTATTGTGTTTCACTACAGGTACTGTATAATTTCATGCAAAATCTTATCGAAATACAGTCCACGACACAAGACACATGAAACAGGCAGCTGTAAACAGGGTTTTAGAGAAGAACAGCTGCAAGATATATTATTTTTCCCCACCTATAGTTCTACATGTGTGATTATTGCTGTGTCCTGTGGTAAGACTGGCTTGTAGTCCTTATGAACTATCTGACAATTGGAAAATTAACATACTTGACATAAAACACAAGATATTTGACAAAAAAATGTGGGAAAGAGTAATGCATTTCTAGTGCACCCTAAGTTCCTGTTCTTGCCATGGTCTTCAAGGACTTTTTGATTGTTCAATCAGTAGACTGCAGTCTTGCTAAACTAGGCTTGTTTTATCTTATTTGTTTCACAATAGAAACAAGACACAAGGATGAAAACAATTCAGCTTCTATCAGCCATCCATTGGCACTTGTGTATAAAAGCAGTTTTTTTCCTGATAGGCAAATCTAAAACCAATTTATCTTCTTTATTTTGGACCATTTTCACCAAAAGCCTGTTGGGTACAGAGTCATGTTCCCCAATTACCAGGCCTAATGCAGTTTTTGGAAATTGGAGATGCCCAAAATCATAAGGTGAGACTTGACGGGGGGGCTTGAAGTGCCACACCAGATGCAGCTGAAGACCTACTGGGAGAGCTCTGATCTCTCTACAGGACAGGTGCACAGGAACATTCAGAGTGAGTGAGGCTGACTGCAAGCAGGAGAGACAGAGAGGGAGAGAGTGATGTACTGTTGTTCTCTGCTCCAGATGCTGTTATTACTGCTCTTTAGCTCAGAGGTGAGCGTTACCTGGGTGGCTCTGTCTCCCATTGGGAAAGCTTTATTTACCAGTGGCAGGTGCTGATCCAGTGCCATGGATAGACTCATTAGGAGGTAGCGAGGTGGAAGAAGATGCTGTGATTGCTGCATGGCATAGGGAGGAGGGAGAAAGTGCCACGGTGGGAGATTCTAAATTGTCAAAAGTGCTGTCTCCCATAGCTCTATAAGAGCTACCCATGGAGCAACAAGAAGAGACGGAGTGAAGAGAGAGAGTGTAGGGGTGCTGTCACTACAGAATTCATCTTCCTGTCTCCATATCACAGATGTAATTGACAGGCGCTCGAAGGTTGGTGAAAAGAGAGACGTTCCCAGATCTCCCAAATTCAATATCCTCTAAATTCCTGTGTACGTGTTTGCCGTGGGCATGCAAAGGTGTAAGGCATGCCAGAGCTCACTGCTGCAGGTTTGATACTCACAGGAGGAGCCCAAGGAACAGGGAGATTCACCAAAGTGAAAAAAAAAGTAATATAAGAATATCTGACAGTTGAAGACTACAGAAAATTTCTGCAGCTTAAAATGATTGTTTAATTAGAGTAATTAATATGTCTAATTATGGAGTTGCCTAATAACCTTCTCAGCATAGAATGTTATTAGCATAGAATGTGTCATTAGCAAATATCTTTTGCCCCCAAGAATTTTATTAGAGGCAATTGGTATTTTATTGAAACCCCTTAGGGATAGGAACTCACTGTATTCACAGTTAACCCTCCTATTATGATTGCAAATCAGTTACATCATTGACGGACCTCAAAACAGTAAAACATATTTTACTCTACAATTTCATTTGACCCTACTTATCAACTACTAACCCATCAGTAGTTTACAGATTAACATTTTATTGTAATTTATTGTCCATAATTACCATATTTACCCTACAATAGGCCATTCATTTTCATTATAAAACACACATTTTAGAGCATTGGTTTCAAATGCTATTGTGGATGTAGGAATATATTAAAGAATATTAAATCTATTGTATTAGATTATCTCTTTTTAGCATGTGTGTACTTCACAGATGTTTTATGTGTTCATGAGTTCATATTATAAATAAATTATAATTTTTATGTAACAGGACAAAGTTGACCCACATACACTATATGGCAAAAAGTACAGTATGTGGACACCTGATCGTCACACCCATATGTGTTTTTGAATATCCTATTCCAGATTTAGTCCCCCTTTCCTGTTATAATAACCTCCACTCTTCTGGGAAGGCTTTCCACTAGATTTTGGAGTGTGGCTGTGAGGATTTACTCATTCAGCCACAAGAGCATTAATGAGGTCAGGCACTGATGTCAGGTGAGGAGGCCTGGGGCACAGTCGGCGTTCCAGTTCATCCTAAAGGTGTTCAGTGGGGTTGAGGTCAGGGCTCTAGGCAAGACACTCAAGTTCTTCCACACCAACCTTGGCTCTTCATGGACTTCACAGGCTTTGTGCACAGGGGCATTGTTATGCTGGAACATGTTTGCTATTATAACAGCAAAGGGGTGGCTAAATCTGTCTTAATGGACATGGTTTTGAAATGGGCATAGTATATGGGTGTGATGGTCAGATGCCCTTTTTATATACAGTTGTGGTCAGAAGTTTACATACACTTATCATGCACATGAATGTCATGGCAATATTTGGGCTTTCAGTGATTTCTTTGAACTGTTCTTCTTCTATGGCAGAATGATTGTACAACATACATCTTTAATAGAAAAAAAACAAGAAATTGGTGCACAAGTTTTAATTTATTTAAACATTATTCAACATCCAATGCAATACCTTTTAATATATGGATGTTTCATAAGCACTGTCACCTCACAGCAAGATGGTTCTGGGTTCGAACCTTGCGGTCGACTGGGGCCATTCTGTATGGAGTTTGTATGTTCTCCTCATGCCTGCGTGGATTTCCTCCAAGTGCTGCGGTTTCCTCCCACAGTCCAAAGACATGCAGATTAGGTCAACTGGCTACTATAAATTACCCATAAGTGTGAATGTGAGCGTGAATGGTTGTTCTTCTCTGTGTAGCCCTGGATAGATTGGTGACCTGCCCAGGGTGTACCCCGCCTCTCGCCCTAAGTCAGCTGGGATTGGCTCCAGCTTCCCCCGCGACCCTGATGGATAAGCGGTATAGATAATGGATGGATGGTTGTTTCATAAGGGATATGCATCTGAGCAGACATCATGTTCATGCGTCATGCCCACAACGTATGAGAATAAACTTTTCCTGTGTGCGCAGTATCTGTACCACCTGTTTCTTTAAGCCAAGAATGAATCATTCTGGTGACAGACTGCACAGATTTTGCATCGTATCTCTAGCTTTAGCACCAGAGCAGATGATCCCCCTCAACATTTCCTATTCTATCTCCCATCCAAGTAAAGACAAAATATTCTCATGCCCCTCCTTTTTTTTAACCCCTTCTATTTTTTCACCCCAGCTGTGCTTTTGCCTGCCTGGAGAGATTTAGTGAAAGAGAGGGAAAGGAAAAGATGACAGTGTTTATAAGAGGGATGCAGGAAGAGAGAGAAGCCCATGGATCAGCCGAGCTGCTGTTGTCAGTGGAGCGCCGGGGAAGTATCGATTCAGAAAGATGAGCCAGCAGTTACAGGGAGCTTAGGAATGTCTGAACCTTTCTCTTTCTCTCTCTCTTTTTCTCTCACTGTGTCTGCCTCTTTCTTTCTCTCCATTCCTAAAAAAGAGATTGCTTTGTTAGATGCCTTGGTGACAAGCCTATACAGGTGCTTGTACAGTATTTATAATACAGGATGCCATGACTACTGGTATCTTGCTCTCATACGATGTTAAGCTCTTCTACTGAAGTCTTTGTTCATTGTTTTATCTGATGAAAATAGGTTCTTTGTTGTCTATTCATAATTTATTATTTGTGTTTATTTCTTGGGTAGGTTATATTTAATTTATAACATTTGTTAAACAAGTGCCTCTTAACAAGCTCAACTAAAAATATAGTTGACCTGAACATTGAGGGATGGCAAAATGCAGAGAGTCCACATGTTGAGAATATTCAGGCCAACCTGGAATCACTGGAGGGCATACTGCTGAACAGATGGTTATGACTTTAGTTAAGCTCTGATAATTCAGTTCTACACACAAGCTGGCTTGGTCATGTAGGTTACTCTGAAAGGAGGAAAAAGGGACTTTGTGTAATGCATTCATGTTTGCCAGAATACTTTGGCCACAAGTTAATTTAGTGGCTCCATGTCCGAGTGTGTTTGCGCAAGGTAATTTAATGTCATCTGCTGTGTTGATATTCTTGGATTTCGTCTCCATCCAGCCTGGTTAATCAGTGAACCTAATGGAGCAGTGCATTCCATCAGTACACCATTATCTCCTAATGCTCTGTATACTTCTCAAAGCTATGTTTAATAGCTTCACCATTACCACCCAAAGGGGCTGCTGACACGCTTACAGCATTATCAGAGCTCAACTCCATGACATGATTCGTTGTTTCTCTAACCTACAGGAGTTGCAGAGGTGATCGTGTTGGTCGGAGGGCGGCAGGCCATTGGCATGAACCAGCGCTCTCTTACTGCAGTCACCTGCTTCAACCCCCAGAACAGCAAATGGTATCCGCTCGCTAGCTTGCCTTTCTACGATCGTGAGTTCTTCAGTGTCATTTCAGCAGGGGACAACATTTATCTGTCAGGTACTGTCCTGTACTTTTTAAATACAGCATCAGTTGTCGCAGCAAATGTTGGCCATTATTGGTATATTAAAGGATGCACTTTTTTCCTCTAGAGAGCTTTTTTTGTAATACAAAAAACATAGATTTCCAGACATGCAGTATGTCTCATGTTCTCATGTTAAATGAATGAAAGTCTAATGTAAATGAGCTATAATTAGAGCACCATGGTTATGAGGTGTGAATGTCACTCTGGCCTCTCATCAGGTGGAACCGAGTCCGGGGTGACGGTGGCAGATGTGTGGTGCTACATGTCACTGCTGGACAACTGGAACCTGGTGTCACGCATGACTGTAGCACGATGCAGACACAATAGCCTGGTGTATGATGGGAAACTCTACACTATCGGAGGACTCGGCATGGCTGGGAACTTGGATCATGTAGAAAGGTAATAACATGTTGGCATATTATTTAAAAACATGATTTCCCTCATCGCTTTGACTGTTGACTGATTTCTTATTTTACCACTGACAGCTAAGATTCAACAATATTGTTTAATACATAAGTGTGAGTCTACGATCACGTAAAATATACACCTGACAATCCAGAAATATCTCCCAAATTGAAAGCTGTATTTAACAGGATAGACATGGAACTAGCAGTCATACAAACGTGACCATACTCAGAATATTTTTTTACACTTCTGACACTTCTAGCTGGTACCAGGAGGTTATTGAAGTGACTGTGTATGAAAAGTCCGGCGTACTCCAGTGGCAACCAGCCCACGAGGGCAAGATTAAACGGGGCAATCAAAAAAACATTACAGCTCTTATTAAAGTAGGCTGCTGCGCCTCATTACAGGATTGAATGGAGCTCGCGAGTGCCTCTCAGCACATAAGTCGCTCAAAATGAAAACCTCTAATTCGATATTTTTTTCCTTAATGCCTCCATGCTGCGCATTATCATGGAATACTTTCCTCCCCCTACAGCCGTGTAATAGTAACACCTAACTCTTGTCAAAATTTGAGAATTAGGAAACCGCCAGCACACCGTGTTTTCGCAAAAGGAGAGACCGTTAATGTTTTGCGAAGTGTCACGTTGAATATTTCAAACTGGTTTACAGGATGGAGCTTCTGCAAGGTGTGGGGCTTATGTGAGGCTAAGAGAGATTGCTGACCAAATGCCCCCTATTTAATGGCTTAACCTGTCTGTGATGTGCTGGTAAACAGATATAATAACATTCCACTCACCATAACATTCACATTATTTACGCTTCTGCAAGTTCAGCTGAAAGTCAACGTATTGCACATCAAACTAGTGAAGTAGCACAGGGATCAGCCTGTATTATTTGCAATACAGCAGCAGTTTAGAACCAGCACATTGCAAAGGTAGCTTGCCATACTTTACAACTTTACCTTGTGTAGGATTTCTCAGTAGGGTTTGCTCTGTGTTGTCAGTAGTTTAGTGTCAGTAAGTAATCCTTGTTGCTGCCCCTTCCAGTATGTCCATGCTTTTAATGCCAAAGATGTTTTTTATTCTTCCCATCATTTATGTTATTTAATGCCTGCTTACACTCCAACCCAGATATGACTAACCCTTTCCTTTGTTTGGCTGAGATGATGGGTCAGAACAAGTCTCTGAGAAATACAGTTTGCAATTTGCAAATAGAGTGCTGTGGCCTGTGCAACAGTCTGCTCTTCTGTAACGGGTTGATTTACCTGCGGTCTTCAGGTGATTGACACTGCCTAAGGAAAATTTGTTTATTTCCCTGTGTTTATGGCACCCAGGTCCAGCTCTCTCTGCCTCCCTCAGCCCCTCTCCTGCCTAATTTGTGACCTGCCATCCATCCTTCTCCAGCCTTTTCATGCTCCTAACCATGAAATATCCCATACTTGGAATGATGTCTTCAATCAGACATCTCCTAAAGCTGCTGTACACTGCCTTTCTCTCTGCCCATCAGGAGACTGAAGCCCAACAGTGAAATGGAGATGCCCTGTGAGCTCACGGGGGGTCTGGACTCTCTGGAAAAGCTGGAGAATTTGTTCAAGGCTGAGCTTCTGCTGTGCATCAAAGAGTGTTTGTTTAGATTTGGCTTATTGGCTGATGAGACAAATACGTTTCATGAAAATGAAATGCAAACAGGATAGTAGTTCCAGTTTACCCATTATTCATGATCTACTAACCCCAACAAGTTCCTTGAAATCACATGTGTGAAACTTCAGGGTGAGGGATAGAAACGTGCCAAATTTATTCTGCTCACATTTATTTGCTCTTGCCTACATAATCACTGTTTTGTTATCTGTTAGCACATGACCGTGTGTTTGCTCCAATTTCATAGCAACCTTGACAAGAAGGAAAATTGTTAGAAACATCAATAAGAGCTACTGAAGTAAATGTCTGCCAAAGACGCTTATATGACTTTAGTTAATTAGTTAAAGGAAAGCTGTATTTTCATTATTCATGTAAAAAGTTAGCGGTTGTGTGCCATGCTGACATCACAGGTGGACATTGCTAATGCAGTTACAATATCGTTTAATAGGAGAAATCTCTATTATCTCTAAAGATCTAAGTTGTTAGCTTTTAAAAACAAAAGAACGGCTTTTCTCACTCACCAACTTCCAGCAATGTTCAGTGTCATAGTAACAATTAATCCAACACATAAGCAGTGGAGACAGCAAACGACAGAATGCAATGATATACTGAATTATGGGTAGTTAGTGATCTACAAGATGATGTGCACAATGGCACTGATTAGCATGAACGTTGAAGCTGATCTCTTTGAGCAGAGTGTACAGGTGAGGAATTGAGAAAGTTGGACAGACTGAAGGATTAAGCACTGCTGCAACATTCTCTTTAGGTAGAGAAGAAGCAAGGGCTAAATCCTACAGGCACAGCAGGTAGTCAAACAGTGTTGTGTAATGTAATGTAATGCAGGAAACTGTTCCAAGTGAAAATACACTAACATGGCGATGAAAGAAATTAAAACTATTGAAGATCACATTAATTCTAAAAATAGATATGCACTTGTTCAGAATAGATTTTTCCTTTTTTTCTTCTTTTTTAAGCATCCTAGAAAACCATATTCGTCTCCTCTTCTACCCTTGAACAAAATGACTGTTGTGTTGGTTGAGCAGTGTGTACACTATAGGCTGATGTGTACTGTGTTTCTCTGGTTTTTGTCTGGACTGGCCCCTGAGAACTGTTTTTATCTTCTGCATTATGTTTTGCTTCACTGTCCTGCTGTTGAGCTGATGTTGAGATTTGGTTTTATTTTCTATTTTTTATGTGTAGTGGGTTTTTCTGGCTGTGTAAGACACTACAATATTTCACCCTACTTTAAATATGCTGACTTTATCAGAAATGTTTCAAACATGCCTGCAGCAGCTGAACTTTTAGGACACCAGAAATGATAGGGAGGAAGGGAGAGAGAGAGAGAGAGAGACAGAGATATTTTAATACTCAAGGGAGAACTCTTAAAGAATGCTTGGTGAAAACCATCCCAGCAGGTAGCAATATAATTGTCTCTCAGGGTGTCCTTTCCTCAGAGCATGGCTCCATTGAACTTGTGTGTCACATATACAGTAAGCTAAAGTCTATTAGACACAAGTGTAGTGTGACTAATTAGCACCGAGCCCAGGAAAGCTTCAAAGCCTCAGCTTTCTCTGGTTTGGGTTCAGATGCTTCAGATGGTGCTTTCAGGAAAATGAGAGCCCCCACCTCCCCCTTGTTTCCTTCAGTGAAACAGAATCTGTCCTGCCATGAGTTTAATTTCCCTAGGAAGAAATGTTTTGACACTAATCCTAAGTGCATTGTCCGCTAACCCAAAAAAGCTGTCAAACCTGTTAGTATCCCCAGCTCTCTCGCTCTCGCTCTCTATCTCTCTCTCTCTCACACACACACACACACACACACACACACACACACACACA
>JAOTRR010000036.1:1187884-1213263 GCA_028570945.1 Gogo arcuatus
ACACACACACACACACACACACACACACACACACACACACACACACACACGCCATCAACATATTGATTCCAGGCATCGCTGCGCATGAAAATACACTATTAGCTTGTTGAGCCCTTGGCATGAGTGGAGTGTCCGCTGTGACCTTCTCCACTCTCAACAGGCAGTTGTGTGGCTGCACCTGAGAGTTAGGTGAGATAAGGCAGCATGTCAGTGGCCCGGGAAGTGGCGATAAGGTCAGAGAGGAACTCTGAAGTGCAGTCACACACACTCCATGAGATTTTTAATGACTCAGAGCTCCATTTCCCTGCAAAACAAGCAGGATCAAATTTTCCATTTCTGCTGAAGTACTGTACATAGTCCATCACAGAGGTAGCCGCTATGCAGCATACCACGTCAGTCCCTCCCTGGGGGCCAGCACTGATGAAAAACACATCAGACCTAGCAGGCATTTACCTAGTGGTATTTTCTGACATTTGTAATTTGCTAAACATGTGTGCAAGCTTTTCAAAAGCACCTGGCCATTCAGTGCAAACGCAAATGGCAGCAAATCCCATGACTGAAGAAGTGCCACTGGAATTTACTTGCTATAGGTATTCATAATAGTGTGCATTCTCCTCCTCTGCTTGAGCTCAGCATCATCTTCCAGTGCCCCATGGGTTATCACCATGGCCAATCACACGCTTCCCTCCAGCTCCCAGTGTGTGATTAAATTGGGTCTCAATGGAGATTGGAGGCTGGGAGGGGGTCTGAGCCACACTGCAGTAGCTGTCATAATTACAGCACGACCATGATGATACCATCAGAGAGCATAGCTTTCATCCTTGACTAGAATATTGTACTTCCCTGAAGGATATCATCATAATACACACTCTGCTCTGATACCGTCTTATGATTCACTCTTCCTGCCCTTTTCCTTCCCTTTCCCACACTATAGCTTTTCTACTTATAAACGCTTTCTCTTTTATTTGTACACATAACCTACTCCGCTTTGCTTCCGCGAGTCTGGTTTTCTGTCATTATTATGACTTTCTTGCCGTACAGTATAAGGTGCTGCAGACAGTGTGCAGAAATTATGATGATTCATTCCAAAACCCAGTATATCCAAACATAAATAAGGCATAAAAACATGATGCGGCATGCTGTTATAGGAAAATAATCAACAGCATTTTAAGCATTGAGGATCATCTGTGAAATACCCCAGGTTACTTTCACTTTCTAGACCTTTCTTTCTTTCTTAGATGCTTTGCCTTTAGGCCTGCTCTCAAACAATCTCCAAATCATCTACAGATCCTATAACTGTTTAGGCTACTTGTAAAAACTTTTTGATTAAATGCTAGCTAGATAAGGCCTTTAGAGAAGCAGCCTTGGGCCCAAAGGGTCGCTGGTTCAGTTCCCTGGACCAGCAGGAAAAATGTGGGGGGAATGAATGAACAGCATTTTCCCCTCCCTCTGAAGTGCCCTTGTGCAAGGCACCTAACCCCCAACTGCTCCCTGGGCACAGTAGCATAGCTGCCCACTGCTCTAGGTATGTGTGTGTGTGTTCATTGCTCACTTGTGGGCACGTGTGTGTGTTCACTGCTTCAGATGGGTTAAATGAAGAGGAGGAATTTCGTTGTGCTCTAGTGTACATGTGACAAAATCTTCTTCTTTTTCTTTGGACATAGTGGTCTAATTCTGCCAAAATTATATTGCATTTTAGTTTCTTTACATTTTTTGTAAAAGAAAAAAAAAAAATACAGCAAAAATCTTGTGATAATCTTGTGATTATTAGCACATTATCATAGCATTTTATTCAATTAATTAAAAACACAAAGTGAGAATTTGCCATATACTTCATTTTGGTAATAAAATACTCTTATTTGGCAGATGCTTTTATTTAAAATACTGGCTCTCTGGCTGTAGACTTGATCTGTCAACCTTTCAGCACAGAATCTAAACCATGAAAGCTTTTAGGATGAAGACACTGATGGAAAACTAGATTACTGCTCTTGAATGAATCCCTGGCAAATAGTGGTTAGGCCATAATCAGCATTACTCCTCGTTATTGTTTCAGTGGTTTCATATTATGAAGTGATTACATTTTGACTTGATGTGTTCATAAACACAAATCTGCTTGCTAATATTTTCATACCTCCTGGTGCTTCTTGCTCAGATTCTATTTCATAGTCCTCTCCCATTTATCTTCACCTGCAAATTTCCATTAATGGCGAGTCCATTAAGATGCCACACTGTCACACCCGTTTGTAAAGTTACTTAGTAATAAGTGTGTGCTGTGTAATTGATTACATTTGCTTCATAATTGAGCTTGATGCTCATCTGGGTCATTATTCAATATGTAATCCACTGCCTGCGCAGCTAACCCTCCTGTTAGCAACCAAGCAAAACTTGGAGTTTATTTTGACATTCCTCTCAGCAGCAATTAAAGGGCACATTATTCCCAAATGCAGGTCGAGCCATTTGCGCTCACCTCCTCAGGTGGAGATGAATGAGCTCAGATAGTCTCGGACTGCTGCCTCATGAACATTAGCACGCTGTTCACCTGTAGTAAGCGATTAGAGATTACAAGGAGTGAATGAATGATTCTTTGCTGGAAAGGGATTTGTCTTCGGCAGTTAAGGCCAGGATAAATACACATAACCAATTATTCATAGGCTTACAAGAAGAACATACATTCTTATTCTGTATGCAGACCTGATTCAACAATATGGAAGCTTATAATGGCATTAAATGATCTCAGTGACATTTGTCCAGCAGACTAATAACTACAGGTATGAGCAATTTCCCAGTCTTCAGGAGTCATTAGGAGCACTTCAGAGCTGATACAGAGAAGCCCTGATTGCAGGTACAGCAAATAATAGCCCTGTGGATGAGCTCAGGCAGGATGGACTCTGAGTCCTATGAAGAGCAGCCTACAGATTTCACTTTTACTCCGCAGCACAGAGTAAAGGCAAGAACAACCATTATTTTTTACCCCATCAGCTCTATGTACAGTACAATAAATATATATTTAACTCTACAAATATTCAAGGGGTACTGGCACCTGGAATAACCATAGGGTTAAGGCAAGCAGGAATTGTGAAGCACTTGACTTATGACAGTGGTGTCATGTTTTAAAAGTGCAGAATGGGATCAGGGAAATTTTCTTCTGGTGGTCCAGTGATACCCTTTGACCTTAATTTTCTCAATAATGAACATCAGTACAATGACAGGGACTGCTTCTTGATCCTGTTGGAAGGGAAGGACCTAAAATAAACCATGGATTCTGTTTAGAAATAACTAGCAAATTTCCTCTCCAGGTATGACACCATCACTAACCAGTGGGAGACGGTGTCTCCACTGCCCAAACCAGTGCACTCAGCAGCAGCTACAGTTTGTGGAGGGAAGATCTACGTGTTTGGAGGAGTGAACGAGGCCGGGCGATCAGCCGGAGTCTTACAGTCTTATGTACCCCAAACCAACACCTGGAGCTTCATCGAGTCCCCGATGATTGGTAAGACAACGGAACTCTTGACCTTTTGAGATCTGTTTAAATGCTTTCTATATTGCACGGAGCTAGGTGGTTTAAGTGGCTTAGTTAGTGTTGCCACTTCACAGGTCCAGGGTTCAGTCCTGAGCTCAGGATAATGCCTGCCTAGAATTTCACCTGTTCTCCATCTTGGTTTCCTCTGGGTACTCTGGTTTCCTCCCATATGATAAAAACATGCTGACGGGTGCACCCAAGAGTCCCATCCATGGTTTATTTCCATTATGCATTCATTGGATCAGAACACTTTGGATCCAGTGCAACAAAACTGTTACTGAAGATGAATAAGGTGTTGCTTGTTAAGGATGAGATACAGAAAATTCAGAATATCAGAGAAGAACATTTGAGAGCTTTGTAAAGAAAGTGTAGGAGGCTGTTGGAGTAGTGTTGAGTGCTTCTCAGCAAATTCTTCCTTTCTGATTTTCTTCATCAGTCTCAGTGTGTAGAGACAGTTCATTACCAGAGCTAAGACGCCTAGTGGATATTGCGTGTGGCTCAGGTGTGAGAAGAGGAAATATTAGGGGTTTCAACTCTGGAGGCTAGGAGAGTCGTTCAGGCACCATCAGTCACCTATCTCTAGGCTCTCTGTCTCTCTTTGTCTGTCTCTCTCTCTCTCTCTCTCTCTCTCTCTCCTCTTTTGCTCAGAGTGAGTTGTCTGTCATCTGGCTAGAGGCCGGCCTGATTGGACTGAGTGAGTGATTTGTCTGGTGAAAATGAGTCCGTGGCTGTTGCAGCCAGAGAGGAGCATAATGGAGGGATTTTAGTGGTTCCGGCAGATTTTCAGCCATCGCTCCGTCTCTCGCCCACACTCTTGCTTCCTCTTTTTCCTAACAATCGGATTGTGTGAAAGCAGGGCAGCAGAGGCAGAGATTTTAGAGTTTTGCACCCCAAGTCATCTCAGAAAGCATGCGTACTCTGCAGGGCCCAATGGTGGTGGAAGATTTTCAATATATCTTTATTCCAACCCCTGCAGCAAGGAGAGTGAATTGGCTTCTCAACAGTCCTTAACTGGCAAATGCATGCGCATATTCACCAGCTCCTCCACCAACATAAGCACACATGTACAGATTTTCCCAGAAACAAGGACGCACACATAATCGTGAGATTATAATTTTTTTTTAACTCATGGGTTCACTAATCAAATGATACGCACAGAATGTCACACACTCAGTAAAACCAATATGCACACACATGGCCCCGCTGTGAACAGTTTCCTCGAACACTAATTTAGCAGGCATGCACCCCGCTGACAGACAAGCTGTCATCTATGGCCATGGAGAGCAGCACAGAGGAGACATGCTACTGGAAGCCTGGCACAGGAACACTGGTTGAAAACAGTTACTTGTTCCAATCACACTGAATTGTTGTGCTTTTTCAGAAGGAGGCACGTTTGAAAAGTGATTCAGGGGCTGTCTCTGGACATGCTGATGGGTTATGCCCACTCCGGTAGCCATCCATTCTGGCATCTTCACTCCATCTCAGACTCATCGCTGGCTGTCATCCTGCCAGGAGCTGCCCTGCATCAAAATATTCACTAGACCCCTAAATTACCTGCAAGGAGAGCAGTGATTGTTGTGTGCCAGCACTTAGATGCAGCAGTACCAATCTGAGATGAGCTTCCATTTCAGAGCTTTCAAGAATTGACAGCTGTCAATTTCCTGCCATGCTCATTTTACCAGCAGCCTTTCATAGCCTTGCTATTTCAACTGCCTGCCTTTTTTTAATAGCCTCCTCCACCTTTGTCCATTCCCCGTCACAGTGTGCAGACGTACAAAATGAAAGTAGACAAATTGCACAAATTGGTGGCTTGAACTATAAACTTCTCTTTATCTCCTGTTGAAAGACATGTTCCATGTTAGTGCTGGCGTTGACAGTCCTCTTGTTTGAAAGAACTTAAGTTGTCTTGCCAGCGGCAGAATCTCACAATCAAAGAAGCAGTTGTATTCCCTTTGTACAGCGGTTTTCAGGCTTGGAGTACGAAGAGGCGAGCTGCAGTAACGAGCACAGCCAATAGAATCACAGCTGGTTTTAAAAGCGTTGATCACATAAATAAGGAGGCTGGTTATGAGGTTTGGAGATAAGGAGTGAGTTTCATATTCTCCTGCATGCTCAGGCTGGCAGTGCAGATATCCCTGTACGAGTAAACGAGGCATGCATGACCCTGTAGATTGTGAGGTGGGCAATGAGGCAAACACATGGGTTTAAATTGAAGAATTTTACATCAGAGGTCTAAGACACAGGTGTATCTGGGAAATCGGTTTTACCCACAATGCAGAAGTGACACTGAATGACAACTGTTAGAGGAGACAAGTTACAGTGACTTCAGCTCCACAGTGCTGTGCATGTAGTGCCACAGAGACTGTGTGTTATGTCCCTCGTCACTCATGCAGGAGTGGCGTGGCTTTTAATGAGATGCAGCTGGCAGCCAGAGATGAGGAAGCCCGCCGGAGCAGCACAGCGCCCAGCTGACGCGTTTATGTTTCCACCATTAAACCCAGTGGCAGCTTTACAGATCCATTCCGTGCATGGCTTCTCAAGCACTGGCTGGTGGGGGGGGTTGATTGATAAATAAATAAATAAGGATAGATAGATATATAGATATAGATATATATATATATATATATATATAGATAGACAGACAGACAGACAACCTAGACCATGGTCGTGTGAATTATTCATGTGTGTGATAAATTGGCCTGGCTTTAATCATTTGGGAGACAATTTCACTGTCGGAAAGATGAATTTCTGTGATAGCAAGTTCTACGTTATACTACTGGAAAACCTTTTGTTTACTCTGTGTGGACAGGTGTTTAGCTGTCAATCATCTGCCTAGTCATTATTATTATTTTTTGTACATTTACCCCGGTATGTTGCAAAAATAATAGATTGAACAGGATTAAGCCCCTTGTTTTGAGGAAGTATCTGTGTGCATGTCCTTTACAGAAAGATAGACCTGTTCACATTTTCAAAATAAATGACCAGCGTTATTCATTCTCCTGCTTACAAACAAAATAAAGCAAAAAGGAAGTGGGTATAAAGAGATAATGGAAAGGACTATAAAACAAAAGAAAGGGATATTTGGGTAAAAATGAAAAAGAAAAGGAAGAAAAGCGGAGATAATACAGGAGAAAAGGGGAAGATATATATATAATATGAATTTATATTGTACGTGTGTGTGTAGTGTTAGGACGTGTTGAATCACCCTCTTTTAGAAGAATCTGTCTTTTATGTATAAAACAGTTTTATCATCCAGCATACAAGTGTGCAGCCATCTGAACAAAGCAGCACTGCAGATACAAACAACAAAGTTCCACAGTCTGTAATCCAGCTCATTAATTATCTGACAATTCATTGAAATCGAGGGAGAACACAATGTGGAAGCACAGTAAGTTTCATTTGATATGAATTCAATTATTTCGGCAGTAAATCATAGAAACCAAGTATTATTTCCGAATACTTGGCATAGCGTTTCACTCTTCACTAACTCAGAAGCCTGAATAGCACTAGCTTTTGCATTTGAAGAAAGGTGTAATTTGCTTGCAGGCCTCTGATATCAGAAGGAAATTAAAATTATGCCATTATATCAGCAGAAGAAGAACTGCACCGAAGTGGTAAATTCTATATGCTTTGCTCTCTCCTCTCGGCTTTGTTTAGATAACAAATACGCCCCTGCTGTGAGCCTCAACGGCTTCATTTTCATCCTCGGAGGAGCGTACGCCAGAGCCACCACCATCTACGACCCGGACAAGGGCAACATCAAAGCTGGGCCCAACATGAACCATTCCAGGCAATTCTGCAGGTCTGCTAGCCTCTCTCTTCTTTGCACAGTCAATATTTCTTGTTTGGAAAAACGATCATTTCTGGTTGCATTGTTCATTCTTTTTGCAGTGACATTAATCAGCATGTAGCTGTGTTTTATGCTGTTTCTGCATGTCATATTTTTGTCGCATCATTTTGTTCATAAATAACAGAAGTTCGACAAAAATAAAAAGATCGACAAATAAGTGTTTCACACAAAACGAGATCTACAAAAAGTAAATTGAGGTAATAAAATGGGAAAATTAAATCACTGGCAAATAAATACGTTTAACAAAAATAAAACAAGATAAAGACAAATAGTGATTTACAAAATATTGACAAGTTGCTGTTTGGAGCTCAAATACGGCTGTGTATCATGTAGTTGTGGACTGCTCCATGTGCATTTACACAACATGGACTGTTAGAACCACCTGCATTCCGTAGATTTCTGAAACACTTCTCACCGACTCGTGCAAAATAATCCATGATTTTTTTTGACCATTGTTGCAGCATCCGTCAGACTAACCTAATAAGCTATCACTGTGCGTCCTCACAGCTTTACCTGATTTATACTGATGTGTGGTCATGCAGCCACCTGCGAATGAGCCATTATACCTGAGCAGCCTGGAAGATGATGTTACCGTATCTGTAATTACCTTACAGTTTTGCATGAAGTCCAATTCTCATCCCCTTGCTCGTGCTCCATGTTTCAGTGCTGTTGTCCTGGATGGGAAAATATACACCACAGGAGGCATCGTGAGCAGTGAGGGACCAGCGCTAGGCAACATGGAGACCTTTGACCCCAGCACTAATACATGGACTCTCCTGCAGAATCTGCCATGCCCGCTCTTCAGACACGGCTGTGTGGTGATCAAGAAGTACATCCAGAGCGGCTGACAACTAGCACGCACACAGCCACACTCAATGCACTGCAGGGATCCAAGTCAAAGCACTACTCCCCAAACTCCAGCGGCTCTCCTGGGTGGAATGGAGCAGAACCCCACTGCTCGAAAAGTCCACAATCTGGAAGGGAAATGTAGAGTAGCGAACCCTCATTCACGGCTCTCGTGCCATGCCATGAGTAATAAGCAAGCATTTTAACAACTAACTACAAAAACTTGTTTTCTTTGACAGACATTTATAGTTGACTTTTTTTTTTTTTTGCATATTCCTTTGGTGTTTTTCGCCCTTCCAGTAACTAACTATCGGTCCATAACAGCCCCCCCAACATTTTTTTTTTTGTTCAAAGAGCAAATCAAGCTGATGAAGAGATGCTGAAATCAGAGCCATGGTTCATCATTGTTTCTGCTACTTGGCTTATCGCATCTACCAGACGAGAGTTAAAAGAGGATTTGAGGATGAGATTCCAGGATATATCAGGAGAAGGTAATGTAATAGTTTGACTTGAGGGTACCTCAGTGAAGCCTGCCTCTCCACAAGACAGAATCACAGCTATAAAGTAGCACCAAGTGTCCAACAGTAAGACTGAATGAACACGGTGGATTTGTTTTTCTCCCAAACACAGCCAAAGCACAATCTACTTCTGATTTTGAGGAAGACATTGTACATTTTGTTCCTCCATTAATCTGAATCCAGCTGAAACAGACTGTGGATGGAGGAGTTTGGGGGGCTGAAGGTCCTGTATCATAGGCAAGGAAATATGTATATTTTAAAACTGAAGGTAATTCTGTATAAATGTTTTAAGAAAATTCAATAGGTTGGGGGAAAAAAATTGTAAATCTGTACCCAAAAAGGACCATTTACATGTTATTAATGATGAAACATAAAACAGATTTAAAATTATATTGTGTCCTGTTTTTACAGTTTTAAAAAAATCATCAGGCTAGACACAGACTTTCCAAATATTTTCCTATTGGCTCTTTTTTCTTGGTCAGGTTCAGGTAAAAAAAATTTTTTTTTTTAATATGGATTACTGTATACTTGTTGACAATACCACTGTATAATACTACTAAACAGTTTAGTAAAACTTACATGCTCAGTGACTGATAACTAAACTGTCATATTCACTCCTCAAAATCAGCATGAAGTGTAACGAAGAAATGACAGAAATGAAGGCATTCACCAAATAGTACAATTTGCACCTTTTATTCAAGTATAATCACAGCAGTTTAAGAAATTACAGTAAATGTATTCATTTCAACAGGATTTTCACTAAAAGAACGCTTGGCTGGATATTAACCAGGTTTCAAATGAGTTTGAGAAAATGGGGCAAAGACCCTGGCAATAGCAGAAATACAAATCCCCAAAATTAGATCAATAAATAAAACAACAGACTACATATTAGAGGCAATTATTATAGCACTGAAATAGGTTTATTCAAGGAAAAAAAAAAATCTGCATACCTCAGCTATCCTCCCGAGCACATCAACAAACTGGATATTTAACCAACTTGACTTTTTAATCAGGAAAAATGGAAAAGGAAATGACTTAAAAAGCATGAGCTAAACCATACTTAAGTGCTCTGTATGTAGCTCTTCTTCAGGGGATGATACAGAATCAGAATGAGATACACCATCAGTAACACTTGTTTAAGGCTCCAGTCAGGTGTCAAAGTAGTCAGGCAGTTTTGTAGTAGGCCAGTTTTTGGTCGAGCAACAGCACAGATTTTTGAATAAAGATGCATCTAGACTACATCAAACCAGATGTGGAAAACAGAGCTAATGTAAAAGTGGCACTAGTTTATCACCAGTACCATTTTTGATCAATGCTTTAAACCCAACTCATGACATCACAGATTTTGCAAGGACAGCATTCACAGACTCAAAACAGTGCCATGGTGTTTTTTTTTTTTGTTTGTTGTGTTATGCATTACAGAATTATGCAGTCTGCAATATCAAGCATAAGTCAAACCAAGAGGAAAAAAGTGGTTTCACATGGTCTGACATTTTTTCCTGTACCATGTCCAGATCACTATATCATTGTAGGCCCCTCATTACATTAAATCATTTTTTTATATAAATATCTGAATAGTTTCCCAATTTCTCTTAAATTTGATCTATTTTTAAATGTGAAATTTCACTTTATATTCATTTGTTGGCCAAATGACACAGTTTAGGACCAGTACAGTATCACACCATGAATACTGAAAAGATAAATTGATAAGAAGTGAGCCAACAACCACATTTAAAGAGGTGAACACAGGTTACATTTTGTATGTCCTCTAATTCTTTCAATCTTTACAGAATTTGTAAAATCAACTAAAATGTCAGGATGTCAGACCCAGTGGTCAGCATCACAGTAGTACCTACAGAATTACACAGAACAAGCAGAACATCATGTGCAGGAGATATGGGGTAGGAGGTGTTAAAACACTCCTAACATTAGCTGTATGTTCCTTTACCACAAAGCTCAAAAAGCACCACCATCGTCATAATGGAATAAATAGATCATGAATGTAGCAGAGACCTGAGACCAGTAAACCTCTCCATGTATGCAACCCTGCTACAAAAATGTGCTACATCATCACATGGCTCCTACATCAAAAGCTGTAACAATTTCCAATTTGTCCCCTTTTAATCAATGGTGTACAAAAATATGAATAGACACTCAAACACACCAATACTTGTGTTAATAAATAAACAGGTACAGCGGGAGATAAATATCCAAAATGAAGCAATTATGCAAGACATAAAGAAAAGAAAATGTAGTGAAGTGGACAAACAATATGGCTGCCATCACCAAGGTCCATTGGACAGGAGACAAACTATATAATACAAAATCTTACTGAAGTTAATGTGCTGTGTTTGTGTTGGCTCAACTGCAAAACTCAATTTAAAAAAAAAAAAAAAAAAGGATATGAACCAAAAACCAAGCAAAAGGATGGATTACTGCATCAGCCACAGGACCTGTTGCTCAGTACCCGGGCTTTCGAATGGTAAAAGGTGCAGCAATGTTACAGATGTTGACAAATACTGTACGTCTTCGATAAACATGTTGTCTTAAATAATTTTTAACTGAGGTAGCCAGGGTTCTCCATCTCGCTGCAGTAGTCCAGAGTTAATTTCTCTTTTTGCATGTTTTTAAATGGTTTGTAAGTATACTCAGCTTTACATAAAATTGAGATGAGTCTTTACTTCAGAAACATTTTTCTGCAAACTGAAGAAAGAAGCAGTTCAACTCTTTCAGAGAAAAGGCCTTGGCAATTAAACACACTAGGCCAAAAACAAACTAGAACCTAGCTACTAAAAGAATAAGTAGCCACTAATCAAGGATCTTAATACAACTAAACCATAAGCAAAGTTTAAAAAAAAAAAACACCAAAATACCATTTAAAAAACAAAACAAACAACTTTAACACAATAATAATGATCCATATACTGAACAAACCACGCTGGCTAGAATTGCCTTGTTCATCATTCATTAATTAATGCAAACAATCTTAGCATTCATATAACTCAAACTAAGAGGTAATAAAAAAGTAAATGATATAAAATATTACAACAAAGTCATGGCGTAACCAACTGGTGTCAGAACAACTGTCTTGAGAGTAAACCTCATGTGGGTGTGCAGATCGATCCACAAAAAAACAAACAAAAACCCAATACAAAGAAAACAATTTGTTAAACAGTCTTAAGTGAAGAGAGTTGACAAGAGCCATCTTTTCCCAAAAGACAAAAATATATCTGGCCATGACAATACCAAATTGTAAATGCTCATTAGGCAGGAAGAGATCGACTTTTAAGAGGCAACACGTCTTTTGAAAAACATTCCTGATGCTGTAGCTAGATATGTTACCAGTTATTTAAAAAAATTACAAAAAAAAATCAAAACTGTGTTTACTGCATCATGGTATTGTGATCATTCCACTGTAATAAAAGTAGCTAATAGTTTTGGAGATTTTCTTAATACAATGGCGCTTCAGCGTTTCACTGCAAAGGGCATACCAAGTGCATCAGGTAGAAAATGCTTACAATTCTGTTAGAAAATGCGGTTTTGGGGGGGGGGGGGGCGGGGGCAGGGCAGGAGTATCACAGCAGTTACACACTGCTTACATTTAATTGCCTACTGGCTGAAGGTCACAGGGACACAACGCATTAAGATGGTGTTCATCGAGATGGTGTTCAATGATGCAATTCGTTTCCACAGTCAATAACAAATTGGCATGACCTCATGGTATTACATGTCATTCACGTGGGGTTTTACTACTGCTGGTGAGAATCTGTGCCTGTGTGGTGGTGTCTGCTGTCTCTTCCTGACAAATGAGACCAAGGTGTTTAAGTGACATCACACAATCTTTTTTTTTCCTTTTAATATGATTTTTTTTCTTTTCTCACTTTTTTAAAGAAACTCAAGGAGCAGCAAATGGATAAACAATAGCACCTAATAGCACCAAGAACGCTCATTAGAAATTGGCATATATGTTTTTTGAAACCTATATAAGTCTTGACTTGTGTTTGGTTCTATAGACTAGTTCTGTCCAGGTACCTGAGACAATAGCACCAAGGTTGCCACTGAAAGTCTTTGCAAGTTTCCTTTAACTCCTCCTTTGCCATTTAATACCAAACCTGCTCGGCTCGCTGTAGCAGCTTGGTTTAAGTTGGTCTCCTTTTTGCGTCACAGGAGTCTCTGATTATGATCACCTTCTTTCATCACAGGAATGTACTGAAATGCTGGACTTGCCTCTCCATCTCCTGAAAATGAGAAAAAGTGAGCCATATTAAAATCACAGGATAAAAACAGTGAAGCAGCAAACAAAAATTCTTCAGCTTTACTGTGTGTGTGAGTGATAGGACAAAAATGTTACAATATTTCCAAGATATTTCTACATTACATATGTATCACGATGCATCAGTTTCCTACCAAACTCCCAGCAAAGTAGTAGTGTTGTGTTTAAAGATAAACCTTATAATGTTTAACAAAAAAAATTAACACTGAAAAGAAGAAAATGCATCAAATCTGCTTCGTGTAATTGAGTCTTAATTTTTTTTAAAATCATTAAACATTTATATTAAAAAAAAAAAAAAAGATATCTCAGAAAAGTGTATTGTGGCATGATTTATCATATCTATATTAGATCACCGTGTTGGCCAGCTCTACTAAATAATAAACATTACAGTGATTGAAACTGATACACATCTGTGACCTGTATCCTAGTTTGACACTAGTCATGATAAGAAATGTTGCTGCAGCTTTTCCACCATCTTATATTGCATTGCACATGGCTTTCGATTCAATTTCACTTTTAACAGACATTGTCCCAAAGCAAGTTACAGAAATCTGGATGTACATTATGAACAAGCTAGAGGTAACAGTGACAAAGAAAAACTCCCTGAGATGACATTCCCTCATATACTTTCTATACCACTTATCCAGGTGAGCTGGTGCCAATAAATCACAGCTGACTTTTGGGGGAGGCGGGGTTCACTCTGGACAGATCGCCAGTCCATCACAGGGCAAACACAGAGAGACAGACAGCCATTCACACTCACATTCACACCTATGGGCAATTTAGAGCAGCCAGTTGACCTAATCCACATGTCTTTGGACTGTGGGAGGAAACTGGAGCACCCAGAAGAAACCCACACAGGCACGAGGAGAACATGCAAACTCCACACAGAAAGCCCCTGGTCAACCAGCAGGATCAAACCCAGAACCTGCTGGCTGGAGGGTGACACTGCTAACCACTGCACCGCCTGCCTGAAATGACATGAGGAACTAAAATCAAAAGTGAACCTATAGCTCACTTTTGTAGTATTAAAATGTGTGTTGAAAGGAGGTTCAGTGATTATATTGTGAATAAGATCCCTGGGGGTGAGCAGCAGCAATTAGTCCACATCTACAGCATCCAGGTGAGATAATCATAATGAATCATGTTCCTAAACAATAGATAGGCCACACTGCTTCCATCCTTTTACTTTTACTTTATGTAAACGTCCAAATGCCACTTGATTCCGGACTGCTGTTTAAAATGATTCTTGGAATAAGACTGACTTGAGCCGTTTATAAAGGTGCTGTATGTTTCGCTTTTCATAGTGTTGGAGAGATCAGTAAGTAGCACATGCCTTTTGCTGTCTGTGTCTTGTAGCAAGTGTCCTATTGTATTACTTCAACAGACAATGCCATTTGTATTTATTTTATTTAAAAATAAACTTCACATGAGGAAATTGGTCGTTTCATCCCACCTTGCGCTCTACACTCTGTTCGTGTGTGTGGATGTCAGAGACCATAATGAGTCCTCATGTGACAGTGTGCCCTGTACAGTCATTACAAAGCATATAAACAGACAATATAAACAGACACGCTGAGAGAACAAAAATAAGATGATTAGTATTGTTCAGGGCTTCATGGGTGTTCTCTGCACCGTCATGCCATGATTACATCATCCATTTCTTCTAAGCTTAAATAATAATAATAAACCACAGCAGCACGTAGTTGCAGTCCTATTTCAAAACTAACAACTTGTCAGAAAATGAAAAAAATGAAAATGAGTTCATTATGCCTGTGTAGCTGTAAGCAGATGATGAATACACACAGACTGGATGCTGACATACTGAACAGCTGCTGAGTGTTGAAATTAGAGCACCGTGTTGATAGCAGAGAGCCGTGCTCAGTTCTCTGGGGAAATTAGGTTTGCTGTTCTCAAATACAATGGTAATGGTTGCTGGCCAGCAGAAAGAGAGTGGAGGCACACTGGGCCCTGGAGGTCGGCAGAAACTTTAGCTCATTTACGTCGTCTGCTCAGGTAGCCTTTTTTCGATACAAAGGTAGCCTTTGTAGAGTCCACTACATTTTCCTATTTATTAATATCAAAATGTTTTTTCTGTCCTAATTCAGAGAAAGTATGAACATTGAAAAAACTGTTCATTGTGCAGTTTGGATCCTTGAACGCACATTCTACTTCACTCTGTGTTTTAGTTGTCAGGTCCACCACATAAGAACACTTAACTGTAATATACATGCAGTTACAGGAACTGGTGGATTAAACTGCACAATTGTAATATTTGCCAGTTCGTAATATTTGTATGTCCTTTTTATCTATTTGAAACAACAGCACTTCTTGCACTTACCAGTGCTGATTTGAGGCAGGTGATATATACAGGATAACCAGGCTAAATTGGTGTAAACCTAATGAGCACTAAAGTCAGCACTGCCTACCAGCTCTGTATGTTCAAACAGTATCAGGGAAAAGAAGACTTAGCAATACACCAAACAGATTTTAACAATGTTTTTCAGAAATAGTTTTAGGGTGATGTCTAAAGAACTCCACAACCAAAACACCTTCAGTCAGAGAAAATATATAAGATCCCATTTATTTAACTGCGTTACCACATGCCACAACAGAAGCATATGAATGATGTCACAACGTTACAGAGGTTGAAAGTACAAAGGGCTACTCACCTCGATTAGGCAGGTCTTGTTGTAATCCCTGCGGTACTGGTAAATGCACTGGCTGAGCACCGAGTAAAGTCTTTCCAGTTGATCCACACTGTAGCGCTTACTCTTCACCACAACCTGATCTAGCAGAGCCTGCAAACAGAGGACAAGACACACACCAGGGTCACTGAGCAACCAGGACACAGCTAGGGATACTCGTTACACGCGTGTCATAGCATACACAGTACACATCCTAAAGTTCCCACGAAATGGGAACCTGGTTGTGAAACAGGAAGTCAGAATTACGTGTTGAACTGCTTGACTGACTTGACAGCCAATTGTGTTCGAGATACACCACACAACAGTACTTCGTGTGGTGTAACCAGACAGTAGCTTAGCGACCTAGCTAAATACAGAAAGCAGTGTATGAGATCCATTTGCTTACTCTTACTGATGGAGAAGCTCTGATAGTTAAAAAAAAAAAAAAAAAAAAAAAAAATTCCCAGGAGTAACAAAATATAAAATAAGAATATTATCAGAACAAACGTATATACATATAATAAAATACTGGTGTCCATAACACCAAGGGGCAGGCACAAAAAACACTGAACCATCAATTTTGATTTCAAGGTCACGCTAAAGGTTGCGGTTGTCTGAAGTGTACAAATACCATGTTGCGGTTATCAAAGACAATGCATGCAAACTCTAATGCAAGCATGCATCCTCTGCAATGCCTTCAACTCGACTCTCAATTACTTTTAACCTCTTTTTTCAATCAGAAAAGTGTACATTTAAGACCAAGTGTTCAGATTATGGTCCTGTCCCAAACAGAACACTTGTGGGCTCAAGGTATTCCTCTGCACATGGCTCTTATGGGGCTCCATTTCTCATTTTAGGTTTCAAAAAGGTAAACACACGAGCACACTGTAAGCACACTAACTGCATCGTGTGGCAAATCCTGCATCAAAGGAGGATTCCACAACATTTAAGCTGACGATGGTGAGAAAGATATTCGGTTAGATTTCTGAAGTGTCTTTCATAGTAATTTAACTTGTCAAGCAACGTATGTAAATCAAAGCCAGCAAAAAAGGTATTAAAATGAGTATGCTCAGTAATTTATGTAATCTATGTTTATAATCCCACTCATTTTTATATGGAGCACCACTGATTATGCAATGGTACATTTATATTTGTCAGTATGATCTTTTTTGTGTGCAATTTTTTGTGTGTGAGACACTGATTGAATGGAACCAAATGAATATATGCTTCAGTCAACGCTGTTTTAAAAACCAAGTTTAAAATTTTATTGGTTATCATGTTCAACAGCTATCTTGATTTATCATACAATCAGCACAAAGTGTCTGAGTCAAGAATTTTGTGACTCTCCTCTAGGGTTGGGTATCGTTTGAATTTGCTTGATCCCGGTTCAGATTCTGCTTATCGATTCCTGTCCTTATGGAGTCCCTGTTTCAATTCCGATGGTTTACAAAAATAACAAACATTTATTATACTGATTATAAAGAAGAGAGTTTATTTTTAAATGAATACATTCCTTTGTATAATAATCACATTTTATTGGATACCAGGTCCTTTAATAAGAAACAGGATTAGCTAATTGGGAGGATGTAAACATTTTTCCTGTTTCTTTTTGTAAGCTACTCTCCAGATAGCTACACGATAAGCACAGAGATACTGAGGTGAGAGTCGGAGAAGGAGCCTGCTGGACTTTACTACAAAAGAAAAGTAGATCAGGATTTATAATATAAGGTATAATTTTCCCCTATAGCCACCTGTTATTTTAATAAATTTCAGTGGAATTGTCAAAGTATATTATTAATATAGAAAGAGTAATAAATATTAAAGATTGTTTGAGAGTAGATTGTGCCTTAAATGATAAAATAACAATTGGGATAAAAACGGCTTCCGCCTGTCAGTTTCAGTTAAGCACTATAAGATGAGCTCATGCGTGCTGTACATGGCAGTCACTACACTACAGATCTGCTGTAAATTCTAGATCATGTGAAAATGCTGAGCAGTAGTGTTCTACAGGCCATTTCAGTATTATTTTACACCCCTTGAGCCTTAAATTACTTGCACACCATAGGTCCATAGCTCAACATCATCAAAGTGCACACCTTGCTAAGGACCACAGTGCTTATTAGGGAACCGTTTTGGTCACAGGCTAATATTTTAGCAATATTACAAACTCTACTAATCGTCATCTCAACCAAAAAATGGAAATAAGACACTGCCACATTGTATTAGCATTTATATGCATTATCATAAGGAGTGTGTTTGATTTGGGGCTGTTAAGGTTTTCCCTGCTAATTTTAAATATGTGAATACAATTTTACAAGTAGTTTTAGTGACAAAGCCAATACAATAAGTACATTTTGAACAGTAACAAGTTTCTTCAAAGCCATTGTTAAAAACTGTAATGAACCTCAAAGAATTGAATGTAAAATATTTAGACAGATAAACCTACAGATAAAGTCTACCAACACAGTCACAACAGGGGGTCAGCAGCCTTCCAAAGCAATTAAGATCACAATGACAGCTAATTAAGGCAAATCATAATTACATTCCATTTCATACACAGTTACAGCATGCTGGTGTTTACATTTCACCCTGACTTTAATTAAAATGCCTCAGTCCCTGCGATGCCCCATCAATTGACACATTCATCATGGTGATTCTGTGGACAATCAGCGGCTCATCAAAATGCATACAGATGAGATACTTGGGCTAGCTATGGAAGCATCAGGTCAGCCTCTGATAACTGTCTAGCAAAAAAGAACAAAGCACATTCGGGGGAAGGGAGATAGCGGTTCCACCAGGAGTAGCTGGCTAGCAGGTATATTAGTTTGGTTTCAGGACAATAAATAAAACGCATCACTTATGGACATGTTTAAAACAATACTTCTAATTTATACAGGGCAATTACATTAAAGCTACAGTGTACAGAATTTTATTATTTTTTAAATTAAATCATCTGTGTTAAACAACAAAGTTTTTCTCTCTGCTGAACAGGTACGCCATTTCATTTCTCTCTGTTTTGGTGGATATCTGGTGAATGATAGTGCGCTACTGTATCTTAATTGTGGATCCTGTATCATTATCCAGTGTTTTGTTTAGCTAAATGGTTCATTTATTAATATTTCTGCATTTTAATTTCTGTTATATCTGGACAGAGAGAGTCAACCGGGCAGCTGATCACCTGTGTGTCTATAAATAGTGCATCAGGTTTTGGCTAGCATGCAAAGACTATCTGGCTATCAATGTTTTTATAGGCTTGAAAACAAAATACACAGAGAAAACAGGCCTGGTAATAAACACGCACATAGGAAGAGAGCAGAGGTGATAGTTTTGGTTTTTATGCTGTATTTTCTTTTGGATCTAGTTAGAGTTAACGGACATGAATAACGGCCTTGTAAAATGCACGTAGGCACATACAGGCGAGGCACCCACACAGCAGTGTCCTCTGACATTAAATTGGAACAAATCAGAGGACACTAACATTCATGTAAACAAAAATTTGTTTACTTTTTAATTCTCATAATGCTTCCACAATACTCAGGAAACAGCAACAGATAATTATATCCTCAGTCACAAATACTCCATCCGAAAGTGTATTAAATAGCTTCTCAGTACTAATTGATGCACATTCTGCGGTTTGGGACAGACTTGAATTCTCTCTGAAAGTGTACTGACTTAGCTCTTGACATCTGTGAGATTAATCCTCATGCACTCAGTGAAGAATAAAGCAGCACAACCCACATACCTACAAAACAGCAAAAGCATTTTTCTGCCAGAGAAGGCGGAATTCCAAAATCTTACATTCAGCTGCATAAAAATTACACATCACAAATTAAAGCCTGGTTCCTTGTTGAAAAAAAGGAAGAAAGAACATTGAAAAACACCTTCTGGATTAAAAGACAACATTCATAAATAGCACACTTGCAATGTTAAAAGTTATTACAAAAAAAGTTTAGCAAAAACTTTCAACAACAATGCAGAATGACATGAAAGATAACCGACACCACATAGCTCACAATCATGTTAATTATAAGGATTAGGTGTGGACCCCTAGCTGTGCTTTGTGCTATTGTCAAAGACCATGGTTAAGTGACTATGGATAACAGATCCCACTACTGCTGAACAGTAATCTCAGTATTACTGACCAGTAAACTCCTCTATAAAGATCTGTTGACACACTCGATTTAACTCTAACCATCTGAAGGTAATCATCATAGCAACTGTATAAAATAAGTATACAATTGCACATATCTGGTGCATACAGGCAAACTTCATTAAGCAGCCAATTCTGTTTTTACCAGAGAGCATGTAATTCAACCAGTGTTAAATGATTAATACACATACTCCAAATGTTTAAGAAAAGTTGCTGAACACTTTACCCCAAGCGATATGGATAAGGGATTTTTAATTCTAATCTCCTGAGCTGCAGTAGATTAGATGCATTCATGAATAAATTATCAACTCAAGATTTTAAAAGACAAAGCAGAAAAATGTAACAGGTGATGCAACAGTCTGTACAGCTGTTCACATTTCAAACAAGGAGTTGAATTAAAATGCACTGAAGTATGTGTCAGGTCTGATAAAAATCAGAAATGTTACACTAATGGTAATGCGGAACATCTAGTCCACAAAGTTAAAGAACAAGCCTGAATTCTATAAAGAAATAAGTCACTTAAAATATTAATAAGACTAAAAATAAACAGTTAAATTCTTCAAAGATTGAACAATACATTTACAATAATTAAAGAGTTTTACAATAATTTAGTTAATTTATGAGGAATTTTGGTGAAGCATTACTTAAACAAACCTATGAAGGATGGGATCAATAATCAAGGATGCATTGATACAACACTGAGAAATGCTAAATGACTAAACTCATACATGACGTGGCTTCATACCTACAAGCTTTTTCGGCCTGGCCAAAAGTTTTACATTTGTGCCAGTGGATGAAACAGCTCAGAAACCAGTTTACAGGATTTAGGTAGAAATAGCATTTTATGGGAATAAAAACCCCATTTAAATTCAGAGGCTGCAATCTAACAATAACCCAGATGAAAGAGTGAATTGTGTCTAAGCTGCCATTCTTACCTTGTGTTCCGGACTGGTTCAAATACCTACTACATAGAGCAGACCATGAAATAAGATTACAACTTGGAATAAGCCAGGTTCTGATCATACATTCTTTTAAAGGAGTTAAAAAGATGTATTTTATATATTTGCATTCAAATTGTACTTTATTATTATTATTATTATTAATTATGAAATTGAAGGTATGCTGCAAAGCATATACTCAACTTTCACTCCAAACCCTCAGTTGGGTACATTGTGAATACTTAGAATATTTAGCACTGCCAAAAATGAGATCCTGTGCTTCGTATTCTTAGTCCCTATATAAAGGAAAGAATGGGAAATGAGGGGAATGCAGCCATGCACATGCCAACTACCAGTGTTCACTCCCCCATCGCCTACCAGAACCTGTGAAAGCAAGGTGTGTTCACTAAAAAAGTCGTGCTGGTGACTAGAGACATATGAAAAAGACTTAGGAAAATCCTACTTCAGATCCATAAATTGTTTTCTTTGACATGAAATTTACAAATATTGTACAATTTCATAATACTAATACCATAATTCCATTATACTATAACAACATAATCGATAGGGAAAATATACGGTGAATAGGAGGCCATTTGGGATTCAGGTACATGGATCATGAGAGGAAATGCAAAAATACCGGCAACAAGAATACATTAAGGTAGGTAAATGATTGAGGGGGAGGTTAAAAACTTTTTTTTTTTTTAAATAAAACTAATAGTTCTCATAAAGCCATGAGGAAAAAAAATACATTTCAAAATGTAAAGAAATTTTATCAGCTACTACATAACAACTGAAGACTGCTGTGCCATACTCTCCAGTATCTAGCTATTGGTGTGTTTTTTTGTTTGTTTTTTGTTTTAAATTGGTGTTTGTCAAACTCAAGTGATTACCTGACAACCAATTGCGAGTTATTGATTTGTTATTGTCCCATGCTGCACTACACTGTCCAGTGAAAAAGCTCATTTTGTAATTGTATAACACTATGATTAAGAACCTGCGCCTGTGAGATCATGAGCTTAAGCCCCAGGGGTTAAAAGCAGGGGTTGATGGGAACGAGCCTGCAGCCAGATTAGTGCCCGTCCTCTTGTGGCTGCACCAATAACCACCAACTGCTCCAGGGATACTGCACTTTTGCATCTTTTGTATGAGAGACATATATATATATATATATATAAACAAACTTTACAACATAACCAATAAAAGATTCTATTCTCTTCAGTCAAGAGAAACACAATTCCTCAGCATTACAATATTATTAATGCTGACGTGTAGCTCTGTTATAAGGATTGTTCTTAATTTCCAAATCATTTATGTAAAATAAACTAAAAACACTGTCGCTCCCTCCCCCCGGATTTTGTCCCTAATTTAGTCATCGCCAATTCCTGCCCACCAGATAGCTCTCCCCTATCACATGACAGCTACTAACCAGGCAGGGCTAAGGCCATCACATGCTTCCTCCGAGGTTCCAAGCGGCGTAACACACTTGGAGGAAAGTGCTATGCAGAAGCTCACAGACGCCCATGATTGGTTAGTGTCACTTGTGATTGATAGGGAAGAGAGAGTATGCCACTCCTCCCTCCCTGGCACAGCCAGTTTTGCTCTCTTGGGTCAGATGGATGGCTGTTGCAACATTGAGATTCAAACTCGCTATCTCTGGATGATAGGGTGAACACATTTCTGTTGCGCTACTCAGGAGCCCAGACACTGTCTCTTTCTGATACAGAGTGCAGGATTACAGTCTGCATATCAATAAGACCCTGCATTTAGGCCTGTCAGATGCTGATATTTCTTGCTCACAATTAACAAAGAACAAAAATTAAATAAAATAAAAAAACATGATAAACAATGCACTTCTCCAGAATCGATAGCTAGGAAGACAGCAAAATGAGCATTTCCATCATTTAAAGTGAGTATGGGAGATTCTGCAGTTATGTTCAGTAAAAAACATAACAGAATATCATTAACACAATCCTTTTACAAATCGGTAGTCTAATGTCTGCGTGGCTGACATTACCATTAACATTATTTGGAAAGTGTTACACTCCGTTATAAGCCTGTTCAGGTCAAAATTTGTCCTTTTTTCTTTTTCAGCTACAAATTAAAAGTGCCATTTTTGATCATTTTCAGTTGAAATATTTTGGTGGCATCATTAATAAAAGTAGTTAACTGATGTTAAATATATACTTGTCTAAAGTTAGCTCAAACAGTGATAGATTTTATTTCACAGTAATGAACAAAGTTTGGCAGGTCTGGTAATATAATATAATCGAGTAAACATTACTGGCAGTGTGGAAGTGTAATATTATGTAGAGATGATTAATCATTATATAACACAAGTCTACTGTATATTAAAAACCAGTGATTAAGCTTTTCCCATCATTTCAAAAAGTTCATTGCCCCAGTCATATTTAGTGATTTTCTCTTTATCTCTTTATATTCTAAATGAATGCGATCTCTTGGCATACTATAATAGGACTATAATACTCGACAATTCAATGATCATTTTCAAAACACTTCTTATATCTATTCTGGTCTTATACAGTCCTTGACCTCCTTCCCCCCACCCCCCAGACAAGACCACCAAACCTCGGTGATCAATTCAAATTATGAGCATATTCACCAAATTCCACACAGCTTTCTCAGTAACCATGGGACGTGATGGTAAACTATTCACAGTACTTAAAACCTAGATTTTATTAAAAAAAAATAAAAATAAATAATAATTTAAAAAAAAAAAAAAAAAAAAAGCTCCCTGTCTTCTGACACTACTCCAGAGGTCTTCCTTGTTCTGCAAAATATGTTAATAGTAATGAATCTGTATATGGTTTATGAATATAAATGAAATGCAAGGTAATAGCTTGCTTTCCATGTTTAATATGTGCCAGGCGGTTTGCCAACCCAACCAGTAGGAGATTCTGTTTAAACGGCAATTCTCATCCCACTTCACCGGAAATTCAATTTGTTCCATAAGCCAGGAATAAAAAAGCAATTATTCTCAGCCCCTGTCACTTCACGATCTGTTCCTTAAAGATATCTGCTTTTTTCCTCTCTTAATAAATAAATAAATAAACAAACAAACAAACAAACTCCACGAGCAGTGCCAAAAGCCTTCACGTCCCTCAACTCTCATAGCTCATTGGGCAAAAGGTCCATGAAGCACTGCTCAGGACCATCAATCCATGCAAGAAGCAATGGTCCTGACGGCAACCCTCAGAGCAGTTGTGCAGGGAAATAAGAATGTGATAACCAGTGCAGAGGTCTGTAGCACACAAATATGGCTGACTGCACTTTTCTCTTTTTTTCCATAGCACTCTTGACAGGGTGGCACAGAATCTGAGCAGAACTTTAAGTGGTCACTCCAATTGCCACTTGTGTAACTGCACTTGCTGGGTTCAAAATGATAATAGAGGTACTTCGCTCAGAGCCAATCAACGAGATAGCCTGCAACTAAAGAGCATGATATGCATTTTACAAAGCATGTGGTAAATATTACAGGTTTTGCCCATTCCTTTACATTTATATGATCCACGTGCTATCATTTGCATTACTTAGTGGAAAGCAATGATGAAAATTTGCACACAGTGAAAAGAATTGCATAGTGCAAGATTTAAAGGGCACAATATAAAAGCAGAAAGTGCTTGTGAGCAGAAACGATAAAAATTATGTGAAGGGGAAATGACACTATGTCAGCAGTGATGAGTGTTTCCTCTAACATTACCTGAATGATTGCTGTAATGATGGCTGGTTTTCACCATCTCAGAAATTAGCACACTTTAACATGGTTTCCTTACAAGCTGGAGATACTGATGTTCAAACTACTGAATATATACATCTTTAGCTCAATATATTTAATGAGATCATTAAAGGAGCCTAATGTGGCAGGATATAGTGAATAATAACAGAATAATAACAGAATAATAACAGAAATTGGTAATAACAGCAAAGCTGCACCTACGATTACCATTAAAGATTTAATGTCAGTATTTGTACTCTTACCATAAAATTGGAATAGATATAGACTTAAATCTACCGGTCACGTCATTTGTAATGAATTCAGTAAAATTCTGTGGAGAATGACTAAATAGGTTATGTGTAAGGAAGCCGTAGCAGTAAGTTCCAGTTTGAACTCCAGTCGATTTACTGGGAGAAAGGTTTTTGCGAGAAATACTGTTGGTACAAATTGTAAATAAAACAGAAAAACAATTTAAGGGTTGGGCCAAGTGTTACAATCCTGATTATATTTCTAGGATTACAGTGCATTTATGTTAAATACAACCACAAAATGATGCATTAAGTGTTATTGGTATTCCAAGCACACAACTGAGAGATCAACAAAACTGAAGCTGGTTTTGATAGATCCAGATTAACTAGCAAAGATGAACCATCATTGTAGGTACCAACATACACTGATCAGCCATAACATTAAAACCACCTGTCTAATATTGTGTAGGCCACTGCCATTAGGGAATTCCGTTGCCATGAAGGGGTGAATTTGGTCTGCAACAATGTTTAGGTAGGTGGTACGTGTCCAAGTAACAACCACGTGAATGCCAGGACCCAAGGTTTCCCAGCAGAACATTTCACAGAGCATCAC